>JAQZBX010006316.1:0-53606 GCA_029593785.1 Cabassous unicinctus | reverse complement strand
ATATATGTGCATTTGTTTACATAAATGTTATTTGTTATATATATATATACATTTTATAAAGGTGCCTAGATTACTCAAATATTACTCAGAAACTACAGGGATTCCCATGTTCCCCACCGCCCACACCCCATCCGCATGGTACTACACCCGCAATGGATATACACATCCTGGGGCCTTGCCACCGAGCATAGACCACAGTTCACATCACAGGCCACACTCTCTCCCACCCAGTTCTGCATGGTATATTCTGATGGAAAATGGCCTACATTCGTCGCTGCTTCACCACTCAGGACAACCCCCAAAGTCCCAAAAAAGCCCAAGTTTTTATTTAGGTCGATCTCAAAATTGCATATCACTCGAATATCAAAAATTATCATTATGTAAAGAAAGTTATTTTTATGGAAATAAAATAGAATGTAAACTAATATGCTAGTCTGGCCACATTTGTCCTCATGTGCAGCAGGTACAAAGCAGAGTAGGAAGTCAGCTATGAAAGCTGGGTCTAGCAGATCTCAGGCTGTAAGCGATGTCAATCACGGTGACCAGAATTTCCCACACTTCCCTGCTGTGGGCAAGGCCAAGTTGTAACCGCTCTTAAACGGAGCCTAAAATAAAGCTCTGCCTGGGTTTTCCCAGGTGGGGGCCACGGCAGCCCCAAGTCCATTCACTGGTGTAGGTGCTCAATGAGAACATGTGGGGCCACTGACCTTGGCGGGTAGCTCAGGGAGGGGATGAGAGCTCTACCTGGGGCTGCAGATATGCATATTTGTTAGTCAGGTGGGCTGGGGAGCCGGAGGGGGTGTGGGGGGTGGGAGAAAGCCTTCCAGGTAGGGAGCACCAGGAGGGACTGTAGACAGGCACGTGACTCCCTTCTGGGATGGTTATACTGCCGACTAAGATGAAAGTGATACCTTCTATTTTCACACATTTCACAGTTAAAACGTCCCTGTCTCTTTTCTTATGGTATCTTCAAATCAACTTGTTGAGATAAGCAAAGCAGGGATTTATTACTCCATTTTTAAAGATGAAGCCATTCAGTTCCTGAGGGAATCAAGTGGTTCTCCCACAGCCAATCGCAATGGAAATCTGACATGGCTGTAGTCAGAAATGCTGCTATGTAATATCATAAATGTTGTTTACATGCATTTTGCAATTTGCTACCTTTTTAAAAAATAACATATATTAATTTATTTAACTGATACCGTTAGGTGTTATCCTTAGGCTCATCTCCATTAAATCATGCCAACTGGTAACGATGAATTAACACTAAAAAAATGTCCATTGCCTAACCTGGCCTTTACCTGAAATGATGAAAAACCTGTTAGGGTGACAGATCAAGTCCAAAATTATTATCTTTCCTGGAGTCGTCACTCTCATGGGCAAATCAAGACAGTTTCATTCTGTTCCAACTTAGGCTTCCTTCCCACAACACTGCGTCCAACGTTGGAAGCTGCCTGTGATTTTCCGTGTGGCACAGATCAAGGTGTTCTCACATCTGTCCTATATTTCAGTGTATACACAGCCACGGGCCCACATCTGCTAATGGAACATTAAATACACGTCTGCTTACTGTGTCAAAGGAGAGTCCCTTCAAATATTTTTAGGGCTAGAGGAGATAAGAGAAATGGGGGAAGTCTTGATAGATGATGGGGGTGATGGGGGAGGAGTAGGACGGGGGTGACGGTTCCAGGAATATAGAGAAACTTGGAGGAATGCCCAGAATTTGGAGTGGGAGCCAGGGAAAATGAGGGAGGTGATAAAGACAGACTCAAAGTGTAAGGAGGCCTTGAATGTCAGGACAGGAAGTTTGAAATTGATGGTGGAGACACACAGGAGAATGGGGAGTAGTGCCACCTCGGAAGCCCAGAGGCCTGTCGTGGGCATCGGGAGTCCGGGCTGGGCTTTGGGGAAGGAAAGATTGCGAGAAGGAGAATTTCCAACTCTCATGTGCCTCACAGATACATAAATAAAGCACAATACGGACTATAACGAGGAAATAAATGTCGTAAAGTGTTTGATAGCAGATGGGACATACAAACATGAAGGGATGCCAAGAGTCTCCAGCCAAGAACAATAGGGGAAGAGTTTGGTCTAGATGACCTCAAAGCTCTGTTCCAACTTGCACAGTCTGTAATTCTATGCTCTGGTTCAATTTATTGAATTCCACTAGCATTTGTCAGCTACCTCCTATGTGGAAGCACTATACTGGGTGCTATGTTGGGTGGTGGGGGGGTGGGAAGGGGATACCGAGTTCAGTATAATCCAGTTACCTGCCTTGGAGAAGATTTGTGCTTACTGGGGAGAAGACCTTGCAAGCAGAGGAATATAATGCATTCCAGAGCAAGCACCCTTAGAGATTATATACGTAATGGAAGCCCAGGAGGGGCAGTGGGGGAAGCTAAAGAAGTCATCTAGGAAGCTGATGGTTTGGGGAATGGGCAGAGAAAGGGAAAGGTGCTCACTAGGCAGAGGAAAACTTCCGTCTAAAGAGGGACAGGAGAACGCTCTGGGAATGATCAATATGGTAGGCAGGATTGTAAAGTGCCCGCCAGCGAACCCCAGCCTTGTCTGACCCCTGAGCCGTCCATGGCCAGGGTGAAGGGATAGTCACTGCCACGATTAGCTCAGGGTACACCAGACTCCATTCTGGCAGACTGTAGAGAGAGCTTCTCCTGCTGCCTTCAAGAAGAAAGTTTTCATGCTGTGAAAATTCTACTTGGCAAGAAACTATGGGGGCCTCTCAGAGCAGAGAGCATCCCCCAGCTGACTGCCAACAAGGAAGCAGGACCTGGATCCTACATGAGCAAGGAGCCGAATTCTACAAAATGCTATGTGAGCTTGGGAAAGGGGCCCCGAGCTCCGGGAAGAGACACAGCCCTGTGAGGTCCTGAGCAGAAGACCCAGTCAAGCCCAGAATCCTGACCCACAGAAACCCTAAGATCATAAGTGGGTGTTTCTTGAAGCTTCTAAGTTTGTGGTCATTTGTGACACAACAATAGCAAACTAATACAACAAGCTCTCGGGTTTGGTGGGAGCGCTGAGTACATGTTGGGGGCCAGTGGAAGAAAAGGCTGAAAAGGTTGCGATGAGATGAAGCTATCTGATGGACCTAGTCTGGGTCAAATGAGAAGGAAATTAACTTCCAGTGGGTTTAACCACTTGGAGGTTGAAGTTTTAGGAGGGAAGATAGCGAGTGAGATGCTGTGACAGTAAGCGGTGTGCTGAGTAAGTGGGGAGTGGACAGAATCAGATAAGATTCTTCCTAGCACCAGCTTGCTCTGGCGGCAGCCAGTTTACAGCCGTCAATATGGTTTTCTATGGGGCTGCTTCACTCCCTCCAAAGGTGGGAAGGGGTGGGCTACTGTTATTAGCAGGCTCAAGGCAGGGGCGAGGTATGGCTCGACAGAACTGCCATGGAATCCTAGAACTGCGAGGCGGATAGAGGCTTTAAAGACATCTCTCCTAACCTTCTCTTTGAGTCCTGATTCTTATCTACAAAGTGTCTCTTAAGTATGGGTCCACTTGAGTGACTACTATCAGATCATGCGCTGCTTTGGTGAGAGCCAGGATTGCTAGACCATGTCAACCACAGGAACACTTTTCAGATTTGAGCTGTAGTTTCACAAAGTCACAGTTTTCAGAGCTAAGAGGGACCTTTAACATAATCAATTTTAAAGATGAAAAACTAAGCCCCAGAGAGGGGGAAGCACACACTCCCATAGTCCCGCTGCGACAGGGCTGGCTGTAACCCTGGACCCCATCTGCCACCACACTCTCAGGTACGGGACCAGCCAATGAGGGGGGAGGGTTTGTTTAAAGATGCTGACTCTTAAGAATGAAATGATGGCTTTTGCCCAAGCATTGCCATGGCTACCAGTGAGAGATGATAAGCACATCTATCTTTCTGTCTTCTGTTCTGACTACTTCCGTTCCCATTTATTTGTTTAGTGGGTACTTATTGCCATTGTATCTTTTCCTTTAGAAAAGTGCTCCTGGGAGCAAGGGTGAAGTATTTTCAAGGATTTGACTCAATAAAATTGGGAGGTGCTGTTCCTCTTTCTCTATGAAGCCTGCTCTCCTCTCTCTGGCATTGCCATAATCTTACTCCCAATTTCAAGGAGATGTTGGAAATAATTATCTGCCAGGTCCTTTCCAGATCCATCCAGATGTTCAGAGCTGTACAAATGGAGTGACAAATAATTGAGTTGGTAGGTCAGGAAATGATACAGCTCAGAACCATGCTAATGGACACTCTATCTTAAGAGAAACTGTTATTTTCCCTGAAATTCTTTTACAAGACAGACAGAGAGGAAAGAAGAAGGAGCATGGGAGAAAGAGGGAAACTGAAGATGAGAAACACAATTTTAAAAAAAAAGTGTTGGGAGAAGATGAAAGGAGAGAATATGTTAGGCCTATGATTTTTGCCTGGAGACAAAGTTAAAAGCAAATTATCAAGCTGTGTGTGCCCTAGATATATTTCCCTGGATTGGAATGCTGTGGTCATTCTAGTCCTACAGCCATCCACCCATAAACACAGATTGATATCCTAGAGATCTGGGTTGGGGTCAGGGACTATCTCAAAATGAAGTCCCTGTAGCCAGGATGGCTGGACTAAGCCCCTTTTAACCTACTGTGGGGTCTGTTCAAGGCCTCATCTGATAGGGAATGACAAATAACCACTTTCCAATAGCAGAATTGCCCCTGAGAAGCATTCCTGGGAAAGAGCATAAAACCACAATCAAATGACAATGCTGTTTCCCACATTAAGTACGGAGCAAGTGGCTCATGTGTGGGCTCTGGACAGAAGTCTAAATCTGCAGATAGACTATTGCACAGCGAGAGTTCCTAATGACTTCCCTGGCCTTGACATGTGAGGAAGCAGACAATGTACCCATTAGAGGCAAATTTTTATCAGAGTGGCCATTCCTGGGATTATTAGCAATTTGTAAAATATGCAATTACCACTGAAACAGTGTTGAGTTGAGTGAATTTTAACTGTAATTGAAAACAAACGTATGCTTAATTGTATGGTTGGTTAAGTCTCATGGTTGTGAGTGTTATCTTATTTTCCATTAATTTAAACAACACGTGCTGGGATTTCTCTGCAGTTATGGAGTTGGAGTGGAAAGAAGGCTCAAAGCAGTCTTCTTCATGTCGTGTTGGCCCACCGCACCAGGTCCTGCCGGCTCCTGTGATTTTTCCACCATCTCTCCTAATCACCAGAAATGATGAACAACGCCCTCGCTGCATTTTGTTTCCACTCTTTATAAAGAACATTTCAAACTCTTCAAACTCTTCCCCACCCTTATTGTCACCACAAGGCCGTCAATAGCTGTGGCCACCCGAGCCCTTTAATGTCAATGAATTTCAGAAGAAACCAGCTTCCTGCTCCTGCTGATATTTAAGAGAAGTAGTTTGGGTTTTAAATTGCTCTGATCATTGTGTCTGTTTTTAACCACTTGGAATAATCAAGGATCTCTTGGTATTTTTCATCTCAAGGCGTTAGAGAAAATTGATTTAGGGAAATTTGCTATAATTACGTAATTTGCCTTCTGAGAACATATTTCAGAGCTTAGATTTGGAAATAAGAGAGCTGGTTCTAGCTCTGTAGTCGATGTCATATCAGGAAATGCCTTCATCTTGCTGGACTTGAATTTTGCCATCTGTAAAACTGGGATAACAACCCTGATCTTATTTACCTAGCAGGGATATTTTGAGAGCTTGAGGAGATGACAGCTGTGGAAAGACTAATGTGTAACGTAAGGACAAGAGTTCTTTCCTCATTGCAGACCCATGAGGCTGGTCTCCACTGACTGCAGTGAGAGCTTGACACTTCAACCCTAAGCAGATGCTCAAAAAATATGTTTTTGAATGCAGACGTGGTTTCATGGGGTTAACCTTTTATGGTCATCATGATGCCGTCAGGACAGGTATGCAGTAAATGATCTCAAGCTCTGATGGAGGGACTTAGTTTGAAAGGAAGTGCCCAGCTTTGAAATGGAGAACTGCTGAGCTGCCTCCTGTGGAATGAAGCTTTCAGAGTCTCTTTTGCCACTGGCGCTTCCACTGGCTTTTCTTGATACCCTTGTCTGTGACTAGCCTGCTTCCTTTTGATCAAGGCCTGTTGTGTTTATCCTCATTGTCAAGTTAAGGCACGTCTCTGAGCTTCCAGCTGCATAGCTAAACATAAATATAGACCGTGCATTACGCCTTCCTGCAGCCATCGCATGTGATGATGGCTGCTGTTAATCCAAGGGAAAGTGTCTCAAAGAAGGACAACCCAATCCACAGAGAGAAAGGAGCTCGGGATTCTAAATTCTGTAATAAGTCTCTAGAATAAGAATCTGACAAAGATGGGGCAAAATGGGATTTGACCTTGAGAAACTAGATTTGAGAAAATCAAAACTAAAGATAAAGTTGTGGAAGAATTATTCTTTACAGAAATTCCTAAATAGCTGCCAAATGTGCACAGCACACATGATCCCATCAAGATCTGATCCTGGTCTGTCTTGCAACCTTGTTTGTACCCGTCCCCCTCACCACTCTACTCAATGGACCCATGAGCTCTACATACAAACCACCTGGAATGTTCCCTGGTCTCTGAATTTGCCATGGGTTTAGGCCTATGCTCCTTTGCACATACTCTCGTCTCCACCTGAGGAGCATGGAGCACTGCGGTGGTCTGAGACCATGTCTCCCCCCCCTGCACACTCCATCAGCTACTTGGGAGCAGGGACTTAGACGTTCTGTATCTTCAAAACTCAGCCTGGCCCTGGCACAGAGTGCGTATCTGCTGAATGTATGTGGAGATAATTGCTGTTCAATAGAACCTTCTGTGCTGTGTGGTCTGATAGCCATTAGTCAAATATGGCCGTTCAGCACTTGAAATGTGGCTAGTACAACTGAGGACCTGAATTTTTAATTGTATTTAATCATAATTAGGTTAAATAGTCATATGTGGCTAGTGGCTATCGCATTGGACAGCACAGATGTAGATAATGATGGGAGAATGGCCAAAAGGGATTCTAAGAAACGATGTTCAAGTTCCATGATGCGGGCGTGGTGATCAACCTGAAAGAGTGAGACTTGGAGTGAGAAAGGACACCACATCCAATCCCCACATCCCCTGGACACAGGGGTGGTCATATCGGCCCGCAGCCGGCTGGGGAGACGGCACGTGTGCATTAACTGGCTCCGCTTTCTCTCTGACATGAGCCCACTCCTGAATGGTTGACACATGCTGGATGGCTGATGCTTGTAAGAAGAATCCTTTCCCCAAAGTATGAAGAGGACTCTGGGATGGGAATCAAATCAAGCGGGAAGAGAGGAACTGCTTGGAGTTGGTTGGAGGATGAATCTGAATGTGAAGCAATGCTGGAAGGCTCTCAGGGCCGAGACATCTTGCCTTTGGCACATTCATTCCTACAAGGCCAAAGAAGGTGCAGGGCAGCCAGGGAGACAGACCCATGTCTGGGTCGGGAAGAAAAGGAGCACTGCAGGGTCACCAGTTGGAACAAACTGAAACCGAACACAGCTGCAGGTCATGCTACATGCTTTCCAGATGCCTCCCTGGAACTGGTTCCTATTAGATCCCTGCAAAGGAGGTGCTTGAAATAAAAGTGAAATCACCACAGCCCCATGGCCATGCAATCGTGACTCCCTAAACCCACAGCGTCTGTTCTTGGGAGTACCTCAGTGTCCATCACCTAGGGGGGTTCCTTGCCATGCCTTCAGAAGGTCAGTGAAGCCTCAGAATTGTAGGAAAATGTTGTGCATGTAAATATTTTCCAGAAAGATGGCTAATGGCATTTATGAAAATGTCAAAATTTATAAATCAAACTGCTCTTCTCTTTCATATCCTGCCTATCCTTTACCATATAAAGAACCTGAGGCTCAGAGAGCAAAAATGATATTTCCCAGATCACATGCCGAGCCGGTGGCAGACCGTGGATGAGAAGGGAGAGAACCAACGGTAGAGCTTACCACTCCTCACTAGAGACCCTATTTCATTTGCCCTGATTATCATCAGCACCTTTGGAAGCACCTACTATTCACCTGTCATGCCTTGACATCAGCCTTTATTTCTTGTTGTGCCTGGTGAATTCCGGAGATACAGTCAGATCCTCAGGCTCCTAGTGGGCCTGCCAGAGATGTAGAATTATCAAATTGCTCTGTGGATCCTCAAAGAAACCAAATATTATTGGTAGACTGAATAAGTCATGTATTTTCCCACCTGTATGAGCATCTTAAATAAGTGTAGATGCTATTGGGATAAACAAAATAATGTGGAAATGAATTCATTCTAAACAAGACACTACAAGAACAACTGCGGTCGGCGCTGTGTGCTTTGAAATATCCTGGTGCCGTAAGGGAGTCCCCACACTCACCACAGTATGAACCATTAAAATATGTCTACTGCAGACTTGCCATGTTTGGCAATCCCAAGAACTGCAATAAGTCCAAATTTATTTGTTCTCAATAAAACTATTGTTTCAAATGCTTTCTCTAGTCCCCAGATTGGCAGTTCTCACAGGAAGGCATGTCCTCCTCCACCAAGGAGCCCTGATTCTGCCAGGCATTTTCACTTCATTATGGCTGTGACACTTAGAAGAAACACGTGGGTTTCTGACTTTTAGAACAGAGCGTGTAGGTACAAACATTTCTAGGGTTATTGGCTTCATCTTTGTGCAGATGGGTTAGAGTTAAGGCTAGGGTTAGAGTTTCTCCAATGAAATTGGGGCAATTGGTACAGATAAGCGCTCTGATGGGAAGGAGGCCTGGAGTTGGCTGGATCGTGAAATGCCAGCTGAGTGACAGACACACTGGCCTAGCCAAACTCCTAGGGAAATCAGCTAGTAGAGTGAAACTTGGTTTAAGGAGCATTTATAAACAGTTTCCAAAGGCTTGGGTAAGGTGTAAGAAAAACACAAGGGTTACTGTAGAGTACTAGGGACAGTAACAGTGGATTATTAGCACCATTAGGCCTGAAGGAATGCGGGGAGGGAAAGGGAAAGTTGAGAGAGAGAGAGAGCTGTGAGGAGAGGGCTACCTAGTAGGGCCTTTGGTCAAGGCGTGCAGCCTGCCCTCCAGGAAGGAGCTCATCTATAAATGCTCTGGAGTGACAAATGGAAGCCATGCAGCACGCAAATTTAGCCCTATTCTTTGACTGTGTCTCCTACTACTGCGGCTCTCCAGGTGAACTCAGGCTCACCCCGGCTAACTTGTCTCACCGAAGGGGCACCCCTCATCCTGCACCACTGCGCCCCTCACTCATCACCAAAGTCAGGGATTCCATAGCTAGGATTGTGACTACCTGCTGGTATTGGCACCAAGATGCTGTCCATGTATTGAGTCACTTGGAAGAGTGAAATGTTGCCACACCCTCTTTCCAAAGGACCCTACATCAATTATAAAGAAAATGCTTAGGTGATGGTGATAATGATGATACAATAATGACATGAAATTATTGTTTTATTATTAAAACTAAAATTTATTGAGAAAATTTGTCTCATTTATGGCATACCTGTGTTACCATGATGCTTGTAACCAAGAGGCAAACACTTTTGAAAGAAAGAGCGTTTGTTGGCAGCATTCTTGCTGTGGCCGTGAGATACTGATGGGGAGATAATCGCGCTGGGAAGCACCACTGAGAAAGGAATGGCTGGAGAGCCAGGTGCTCCGCATTCACTACTCCTGGCTCCCACTCCCCATCCCAGGATGAGGGAGACAGAGAATGGGGGTGGTAGGTTCTAGAAGGGACTGACCGCATGATATGTCAAGAACTCTATTAAGCACATTTTTCCCTTCACAGAAATCCTTTGATGTAGTTACCCCCATTTTATAGATCAGAAAACTAGCCTTAGAAAGGTTAAAGGATTTTTCCAGGATCACTCTAACAGGAAGTTATGTAGCTGGAGCTTGAACTCAATGTCTGTTCAAATGCCATAGTCTTATCCACAATCCTATACTGTTTTAATGGACAATAAAGGATTAGCCCATTAAAGGATATCCCCTTCCCACTAAATTACTGGTAACCCCCCACACACACACATACACAGACACGCGCGCGCGCGCGCGCACACACACACACACACACACTTCATTAGCATTTTCTGCAGCTGTTTTCAAAGGGTTCATAATTTGAATCAAGAGATCTTGACTTTGGAAAGAAAAAGATCTCACTGCAGAATCTTTTCATACCTTTCTCTGTGTATGTGGAGACAGACTTCCAGAAAGGGTATAATACTCTCTTGAATGGAGAAAATTGAATTGTCAAAGAAAAAACAGACAATATTGCAGGTAATGCAATGCCCATAGCTTTATAGTTTATGTTGCGAGAAT
Source organism: Cabassous unicinctus (assembly GCA_029593785.1). Lineage (NCBI taxonomy): Eukaryota > Metazoa > Chordata > Mammalia > Cingulata > Chlamyphoridae > Cabassous > Cabassous unicinctus. The sequence goes on along the minus strand of JAQZBX010006316.1, from coordinate 43,265 downwards.
GTGATATGTTGCCTTATATGGATACCTGATCAGAATGCTAACTAGACAAAAGTGTTTCCCAAACCTAATTTAAACCTTCTGATAGCCCCAATATCTTATTCACTTGCATCCAATTCATATTTGTTAAAAGGGAAACACCCAAACAGAGAATAAATTAATAGAGCCCAGTGCTTGTCTTTTGAGAACGTACTGTTACCCCACACACAGCTGTAATGGACAAATGGTGGAACTTCCAGTCGGGACGCTGGGTTCCGTCCTGACTCTGACACTTCCTGGCTTGGAGACTCTGGGTTATGTAATTTTATATACCACACTTTCCTTACGAAATAGTGGGTTGTATGGAAACACCTGTCAGAGTCCTCCTGGTTCTGACTACCTACCATTGTTTGATTCTAAAAATGTCGTTTAATCCTTGGGTTTTAGGAAGGGCTCAGGGATGTTCGGATTCTAAGACTAGAAGAAACCTAAGATGAGTAAATGGAAATCTAGGTGTCACTGCATTCTGCCTGGTTTACTTATAATGAAGAAGCTGTTTTCTGTATCCTCTGCTTTGTTTATTCTCATTGGGCCTTTCATAAATAAAAACAAACTTGTGATTGTATAACTGTGAGCATTTAAAATACATGCACCAGTTGTTTTACATCGCAGTTTGCCCCCTAAAGACCTTAATTAAGTTCTAGGCCAAGAAAGACGCAAGGGACTAGGACCACACACTGTACTTTAAACTGCGTTTGGGGAGATGATGGATCGTGTCCTCACAGTAGCCAGATTCTTAAAGAACACTCTCCTCCTGAGATGTGTCCACTCAGTGCTGTTTGTTTGGACATCTACAGACAGGCACCCTGTTCAGCCAACTGAGCACAGAGGGCCTCCTTCTCCCCAAGTATCTCAGAACTCGATGGACAAGCAGCCCTGGGCTTTCTCGAGGAGGTGGATGCCACATTTCTCCATGATCCATGGGGTCCCTGGCCTAAGGGATGTGACCTTTTGGAAGTGAGCACCAGCAGGGACTGCAGGGCCAGCAGAGGAAATTTTTGATTACTCTCTATTTCAGTGAAGTGGCCTCACTAGGGAAATGCATTCAGGTCTTGCTGAGGGTTTATTCATTGAACTCAGTGTCTGTTCCTTACCTGAGCATGGAAGAACTTGAGTCTCCAGGGTTTTATACCCTCCTAGAGTTACTTTTGGCTGCAATGCTCTATGTTCCCTCCGTGCCTACCAGGAGCCACCACCTATAACTTCACCTGCCCTCTAGTTTAAGTCTTTTTCTCTGCTATAAGACCTGGTTTTCATTTTAAGATTCTTTCACCCACCCATTCCTTATCATAAATGGGTTTCCAGATTTTTTTTCCCCAGAAAGTAGTTTTGATAGTGCTGTGTGGGGCATAATCATGGGTATTTGGATTGTTGATAAGAAGGAAAGAAGTTTATAGCATCAAGATAAAGAAAGACAATAGGCAATTAAGAGAACTCAGCTTATTCTAAAACTTATATGGAGAAAGCCCTATCTATGTGTCTGGAATTGAGTCCAGGTGTGAGCAATTACCCCGGATGCACAGGTTTGGGGTTGGAAATGAGTTCTGGGAACCTATGGTACTCACTTCAAAGGCTTCTCCTGTTTTAAGTAATTTTTTTCTTTACTTTTAAAGGAGCTTTTTATTATAACTATGTTACATTGAAAATATAGGGGATTCCCATATACCCCCTCCCCCTCCCACAATTTCCCACATTAACAACATCCTTCATTAGGGTGGTACATTTGTTCCAACTGATGCACACATATTGAAGCATTGCTACTAAACATGGACTATAGTTTACAGTATGGTTTACAATTTGTACCACACAATTTTATAGGTTTTGACAAAATGTATAATGGCTTGTATCTGTCATTATAATATCATGCAGGACGATTCCAATGTCTCAAAAATGCCCCATGTTACACCTATTGTTCCCTCTCCCTCCCCTGAGAACCTCTGGTGACCACTGTCTTTATATCTATACTACAGGTTCTTTCATTACTAGAGTAATAGTAAGTCTATTTTAGGCATAGTTGCATTCCCCCCCTTATGTTTGTTCAATCCTCTATCTTGAGGATTTGGGGATGGTGATGCCCATTCTGCTTTCTTTGGAGAGGGGGCTTTGATCCCATGGGGCAGATACATGGAACTGCCTTGCTTGCAGTTGAAGATACTCTCTGCTTCTTGGGTTGGGCGTTGTCCATCATCATCCTTTTGTTAATTGTCCTGGTCAAGTCTGATGAACTGGAGAGTAAGTGTTGGCTGCAACTCAGCTGAGATTCAAGGCTCAACTGGCATGTGAACAGCAGGAAGATTCATGTCTCTAGGACATATATTTAATGGGTATAGTGCTAATTATAGGTTCAAATAAATGGGATAGAAGAACTATGTGTAGGCAAATTATATATGAGTCTAACTCTGATACTTTGGGGGAGATGGGTTATCAAATATTCCAAGGCAAGACCCACTGATGGGCTTTTCTTTTAAGGTGCTTTGCCCTCTTCAGCTGCTAATCAAAGGTATTGGCAATAGCCAATTGCTGACTCCACCCTAACTGAGGCAGTATTTCCCAAAACCTTGATTTCAAGTGCACCCTACATATGACACACTCGTGGGGGAGTTGCCCCGTAGGAAACAGGGAAGAAGCTTACAATATGTGCCAAGCTTACTGAGAAAGAGACCATTTTTGAAGGTCTGGAATTATGTGGTTTGGATGAAAGGAGATGATTGAAGAATGTCATAAATGCTGAGCAAATCTGGAAGATGAACCCTTCACAGACTCACTGGTTTACTTTGATGCCCTTAAGTCCTACAGCCCAGCAAGGCTGATTGAGATCTCTTTATCAACAGAGGAGGTCTTACAAGAAATATTTCAGAAAATAGTCCCACGGTGGACTAGCTTTTCTCAACTACAGGATGCTGAGGATTTTTACATAGAGTATTCTCAATGTTGGTATTATAAGATGGGCGATTATTTTACTTAGCAAGTATTTAATGACCACCTACTCTAAGTGGATCAGTAACCTAAACATAAAAACAGACTTAGCTTTGAGTACAAGGCCCACCCAGACTCAAATCGCTTCTGGAGAGCAAAACATAATTGAGTTGAAAGGAAATCCAGCCTAAAAATACCTTCGTGAACAAAATTCCTGGAGAGAAATAAGAACAAGAAGTTAGAATAATAGCAATGGAAACATAAACAAGGTTCTGTAAAGAAATAGTTTTGGGAAACATCACGGACGGTAAAAATATAAATAAATAAATCACCCTGGAATTTTGTGGTCGGTTTTCCTTGTTGTATCATTAAGGAAACATAGGCCTGGAGAAGTTGAGACGTTTTTGAAGTTGCACAGTGAAACAGTGGGTGAGATCCCAACACCTCAAATCCAAGGCTAGAGTTGCTCTGCCTCTCTCCTTGACTTTCCCTTTCTTCCTCATCCTAAGCTACCCTTAAATACTTTTTAGTTTATTGTGTGGAAGGGTATTTGCAGAAGTGGTGGTGGCCAGGTTAAGTTCTATAGGAAGTCGTCACTTGGCTGCACATGTGTAACTGGGCTCTTCATTTTCTCAGTGGGAAGCGTGGGCTATTTTCTGGTTGGGTGATTTGCTCTCACCGCTAGTGTAGAACGTTTCCAGAGGACTAAAATCTTCTGGCTGAATTTGGTCAACTCTTGAAAAGGTTGTATTTCCGATACGTGTTTGGTGTTGAGAGACCGTTTCCCGCAGAATCCCTGATACAGCTGTGGTTTGGTCCTTTCTTCCCCTCACTCCAGGTGGCTGTGCTTCTCTGCACATTGTGAGGAAAGGACGGTCCCTGTGATGTGACAGTAGCTGACCACCACCGTGGAGACCACGTGGGGAGATTGGCAGTGCTAATTCAGGAATCCTGAGATAGGAGCTCGCGGGAAAGAGCAGGAACTGAGGTGAAGAACAGTGACGAGGAAGCAAGTTAGGGAGCGTCAGGGTTTTCAGTGTCAGTAGTAAGACACTGTGGGAAACTCCTCTTAGAAATCCTCTTTCCCGCTGTCACAGCCATGGGATATTTTTTCATCCTGTTGTGCCTTGAGATAACATTCTTCTACCAGAAGGAGAGGGACTGAGAAGTCCATCAGTCATTAATTTTAGTGAGTATTTTGTGTGCTTGTTACTAAAAATTGAATGGAAAAACAGCTAGTAAATGGGCTCATATATATATGAGCTCATATATATATATATATATATATATATACATTTTTTTTTTTTTTTTACCAGCGAACTCCTATGCCTGTCAGTTCGGCTCAGCTTTCTGTTTCCACATAAGTATAGGATTTTTGTTGGGTTTTGCAAATGACGTACCTTCTCTCTCAAGACTTTTGCTCATTTGGATTTCAGCAGAGTTATAAACTACCAGTTCAAAGCAAAGTTTGGGCAAATGGGCTCGGGGTGAGGGGTGCTGACAGGGACAATCCCTCGGGAGGCGTTGCTGCTGCTGCTTCTGTCGTGTGTCCCACAGGGAGCTCCGGGGCAGCACCGTGGCCTTCACCAGCCTCAGCGACTCCCACAGGGGCTTCCATGTCTGCCCTCACATCCTGGACCCAACAGTGAGACCGAAAATACCTAAATTTTCTAGACCTCTCTTCTGTAAGAACAAAGATAATCTGCTCTGCTTTTAATCATATGCTCCTGCTTATTTTATCCCTTGCCAGGAACCCCAAGAGGCTGATCCTAGGTGATTCTGGCGGTCACAGGCTACTTCAGGTTCAGATGAACTTTGGGGAGAACATTTGCTATTCTCATGCTGGGCTGCCTTGGAGTTCACAGACTGGGAATACCCAGGTCCTAACAAAGTCATGCCAGGGAAAGAGAAAGCAGTACAGGTACTAAATTTCCAAATATTTATTTATTTACTGAGCTCTCCCTGAGTTATGTATAGGGCTCGGTGTCGGAAATAGAAAGAAACAGACCATCCCTGCTGTGGGGAGACCCACAAAGTGTTGGAAAGTGGACTTGCAAACTCACATTCACAAACTGGTGCAGTGCTAAGAGACAGGTGTGCATGAGGCACGACAGTGACAGGGGATAAAGCCATCTCCTGTGTGAGAAGGAGTCATAAAAGAGGTGAGACTTGACTTGAGCAAAAAAGGATGCTACAGTGTTCACCAATCTCGGAAAAGGGTAAAAAATCCAGACAAAAGGTACATGCATGTGACACTGCAGAAATGATGTTACAGTTCATCTACTGCTCCAACTCAGGTGGGATGAGACATACATTACATTTCTCTAAAACCCTGGCAATTTCCCTTTGCCTTATTGTATTTGGATTTGTTTGTTGTTGTTGTGTGTGTCTGTGTGTGTGTGTGTGTGTGTGTGACAGAGAGCAAGTGAGAGGAGGTGGAGGAGCGAGAGGAGGAGAAGTAACTAGCCAGGCAGAGAGAAAGATGGGAAGAATCTCCTTCAAAATCACTGATTCAATTGGACAAAGAACTGTTATCTTTCTTTTGCTGAAACTGTGAAATTGAGCATGAAATGGAACATTCTCTTTCAAACCTTAGACGCTGGTCTCACTGGATCAGAACCGCAATTCATGAAGTCCGGGAGCCCGCCTCGCCCGGGAGCCTTGCATTCTGCTCCCCTCAAGCACCTTGATCTGAAGAGCACACTAGCATATTATCCCATGAATTGCAAGTGCACAAACTATGAGAAAGATGCTCAAACAGCGGTGGATGCCGATGACCCCATGAGGCTCTGGGGACACACAGACTTCTTGATCAGGTGCGGTAAAGGGCCCTGATCCTTCAGGAAATGTCCCTGAAAGAACTCTTCCCAAAGAATCGGCCACTGGGTCAATGTAACTTATGGAAAGTGAAGCAGTGCCAAGCCAAGGCCCGGCTTTCTCCTTGATCCAGGGCTCCAAGGAGATCCCCTGGGAGGACTGGCCCGACCACGGCTGCCCGGGGTTGGCTCTAAGCTGACTTTGAAGGAACCTGAAGACCTTCTCGAGAAAGTTGTGCTTTCTGAGAAAGGCCTAGCAGAAAGCAGAAAGTGCATGCTGTGCAGGAGGATTGCTTCCAAGAAGCAATTCTCTTCTCGCTTAATGACTGTGCATCTGGTCCCTGAACACTCTGTCTTCATGCAGAATCACATACCTGCGCTCCAGATGTGCACAGCTGTACGTGAGCAACTGCTGATCCACCGGTATCACATGCCAAGCGCCTGTTTCTTTAAATTAGGGCGACTTGGGATTCGGGCCATGTGAAAATTTCATTCTGAAACCAGAAACCAAGCAAGTCTTGACTATAAGGGGGTTTGTGCATAGCAACATGATGGACCAAGGTCGAGTCGGTCTTTCCCAAGACCCCCCTGTACTTCCCCCTTTCACGACCCCATGAAATTCAGCTGCCTTCTGGGTCTGCAGACGCTGGCTAATCTGGATCCTTGGTCCTGCCAAAGTGTGCGGCCCTTGTAAATGCTTGTGGTGAAACTGCAAAACCTCTGCCCAGCTCTTGGGAGCGCTTGGAGTGGAATAAAACTTGACATTTTTCATTTGTGTTTCAGACTTTACCCCCTGGTCTACAAAGAAGCAAGACTGCACAGCACTAGAGGAGGCCTGCTGCCCCGGCGGCAGTGGCATGGTCATCCACCCACGAGCAGGGGTCACTGTCCTCCAGAAGCCCACACGGCCGCATGCCCTGGGCACACGCAGCGCTGCCCGCCCTTCACCGCCAAAGTCAGTCGATACTGAAGAAGATTCAGCCATCATTTTGTCACTCCACAACCTATTTACTGGGTGGCCACAAATGCTAGGTGCCAGGAAAGTAGTAAAGCATTTTGGCGCATAATAAATGTGCATTATATGTTAGCTGTTGCTGATGGGATTATTGTAGACTTACCATGTTTCCATTTTTCAAGGGCTACTGGATGCCAGGCTCTATGCGTGGCATCTCCCATTAATTCTCACAACTCATGGAGGCAGGTGCTATTATTCTTGTTTTACCAAGAGGAAAACTGAGGCTTAGGTTAAGAAACTTACTAAAATATGATACATCTCACATACGCTGGAACCAGGATGGGACCTGGCCATGATGTCAAATCCCTCCTCCTTTCCACTCTGCTGCTGTGGCTCCCCTCCCTTTGAAGGAAGGGCCCCGTGGGAAGGCGCCTCTCCAGAAGTGCCCTCGCACACACTCCTCCTGGCCCAGGGGCCACGCACTTTGCACTTTAATACAAGCCTGGACCGATGCCCGCAGGGCGACCTCCTGGAAGTCACACTTCCCAGTTCCATTCTGGTTCTCACGTGTGCAGGCACTGATAAATCAGCCCACAAGCCACCATCTCAGTTTGAATTTCAGCAAAATGCTCTAAAACAATAACCAGATGCAATTCAATTCACGTTGTGTCCACATAAGGAATTCATTCCAATAAAAGTCAGAGGATGAACAGTGATTCTCAGCCGGATGATTGGCTTGTAACCTTTCCTGGGCTCTTTTTATAACTGGATCAATTGTAGAGTCCAGGCTTTCATTCCAGTCTCAGGAAGAATACATGTATTATTTAGTTTATAATTTTGATCCCTGGATCACGGACCGATTGTGGGTAGTGACTTCGAGACACCTGTCACACTCAAGGCAATTTCCTCTTCTGTTTCAAGAGATATTTCAGACAGTGCTTTCTTACGAGCCACTTAAAGGAGCCGGGCCACCATCCTGGGAGTGAAACAAGCTCCTCCTTGAATTACATCATTTATTATTCAATGAAGATTGATTTAATGTGCTTTAGCTTAACGGAACGCATGATCATGGGTTTGATAACCAAGCAGATGCCTTGACATAAATTTCAGTCCTGGTTTTGCTCTCTTCCAGGGAGAAAAACAAAGACTCTCAAAGGTAATCAGTATGGCACCCCTTCAAGGGGGAGAAAGGGGGGTAGGCTTTCAATTTTCTTAAACATAAAACTTAAAACCCACGTATAATAATAAACAAATGGTTTAAGGCATTTTATGTCATAAATGTGCTGCCATTATTTAGTTATGAATTTTCAGGTTCAGGAATTATGCCGAAACCCAAGGGTCATTGTGGAATGTCTGTATATTTGATTTCCAAAGCTCCAGATAGGTTTTAATGTGCCCAATGTTACACTACTGCACTCCCCAAGCTATTTCTCTATCCTCAGAGACACGTTCTAATAACAGGCCTTCGTGTCTTCTGCTCAGTGAAAAGAATGAGTAATAGCTCCAGAAAGGATACACACACATACATGTTATATAAATATAATTTTTAAACATATGTTCCCACATAGCCCAGTGATTTAACCCAAGACATTTAACAACTTAGGAAGGAGTCATTGAATTTTCCAGGTCTCTTCCTGGTCAGAGTTACTTTGTAAGAGGAACCTAAATGTGGAATAATCAACATGTTAAAGTAATCTAGATGTTTATGATTTGATAACTCTTTGGTGCATTGTTTAACAACATGTTTTCAATTTACTCTCCTTCAAATAGCTCCAAATAACCCCGTGATTTTGGATGATTGATTATGGGAATGCTGCTTTTACTGTACATCCAAGGTAATTTTAAAATTGCATCTTCTTTTCATTGTTAAGGGGTAAAATCATTTGCAGGTCTTGACATGATTTATCAGGGAAAAGGGGACAAAAGGTCAGCGTTGGCCTTACTCGATTAGAAAATTATTATGTAAGCCCAGAAGCAAAGCATTGGGCTTTGCGGAAGCTGGGTTCTAGTCCCAACGCGTTAAATGATCGGTTCTATGGCTTTAGGAAAGCCATCAACTTCTCAGACTCATTCTACTCTTCTGATATAGGAAAGCAAATCCAACAAAACCACTGAGACAAAAGCCTCTCCCCTAGAGGCTCTGATTCATGATGATTGGGACAGGGCCTAGAAATCTGTATTTTCCACTGAGAACCTGAGTTGATGTTTATACCCAGGCAAGTTTGGAAACACTAGATTAAATAATTTCTACGCCCAGGTTTAAAGTTCTACAACTCTGAAGTTTTCCTGTTCTCTAAACATTTCTCGATGTCAATATAACCCTTTTATTTTTAAAAGCAATTTACTTGTATATGTTATAGCATGGTAACCTAATTTCACCGTTTGCCTGGTACATATTTCTCTCAAACACTGGGCCCATGCTTGTAACAAGCAAATGGCCTATTGGAGCCTTCTAAGAACCTCCCAGTGAGTTATAGTGGCCACGGTTACTTACTAACACTAGCTGCTGCAACAGACCAGCTCCCCACCTCAGTGGATTAACACATTAAGGTTTTATTTCTCACTCAGGTAAAATCCTCCCCCATTTGGAGTTATGCCATTTGAAACATGTGGCCTTCAAGGAAAGAGAAAGATAGAAACATTTTGGCTATTACCTGTCGTGACAGGAACTAATGCATGCTACTTCTGCTCATAGCCCATTGGCTCAAATAAGTTAAATGGCCCCATTTCCAATGGGAAAGCTGTAGAATACAGTAGAGCACCTAAATATCTGATGAACAAAACTGTCTCTGTCATACCACAGATTCTAGATTTTACAGCTTAAGCAACTGAGGCTCAGAAAGGCCAAATGACAACAGGGATGTGATCAAACATGATAAAGAACGTCACTTTTCTCTCATATTTCATTCAAAGATAAAGCTTTTTTCTTCAAAAAATAAAGCTTTTTTTCCCTTAGAGGGAAGAGGATTTTCCTCCTAATGTAACCAGAGAAATATTTCGTAAGTCATCCTTGGTCTTTGTCTTTGCATGCTGCAAAGAGGAATAATCCCTCTTTCTCAAGCAGGCCATTGCTCCCAGCTAAAGGGCCGTGAGGTCTGAGGAGATTTCCATTCCTGTGATCTACGTGGGATCTGACTTGCTCTCTGCAGAGAAACTGGAATCTGAAGACGTCAAAGAATCATCCTTTTCACCTGAGCTTTGAAAGCAGTTCTAAGCATAGATTATTTCTTCACAACCAAACCTTTGAAATAACAGCTTTGTCCATTCAAAACACATCTGTTGTAAATAGATTCTCTCTTTCTTTCTTTCGTTCTTTCATTCTTTTGTTCTTTCTTCCCTGAGAAATCTCTCAATAATTCAACAAGCGGTTTTAAGGCTGTGACAATATCTATGCATATAGAAATCAAGAAGACAGATGCTGGATTTGGGGGACACCTGGTCTCCAGCAAAAACAAAACAGAACAGGACAAAACAAAGCAAATGAGAAAACAACAGCGATGGAAACCAGATGAGCAAGTGTGCTGTGTCATCACCTAATGGAAGCCTAGAGCAGGGAGTGGGGACTTGTGCTGGGTTTGGAGGTCAGCAAGGGCATCAGGCAAAGAGGATGCCACCTGCTCTGGGTGTGCAGGATGAGGCCTCGTTTGTCAAACGTCTGGGGGTTGGGGGTGCCAGCTGCCTTCCAGGGAGGGAAGAGCTGGAGCACGGGCGTCTAGGAGGCGAGCGTCTCAGCCTTTGGGAGAAAGTAGTGAAACTGTGGGCTTGGGCGAGACAGTCGAGACCCTGACTATCTTTCGCGGGAGTTTGCCCTTCACCCTCTATGTACTGTGCAGGCAGCTGGGTTTTCAGGCAGGGGTTAAACAATGCTTTGGAAAGATCGCTCAGGTGTGCAGAGAGGGAGCTCTGCATTGGAGAGCACCCCTGGACAAATGTGAACAGCCGTGTAGCCTGGAGAGTTAACTGTCCCCCAATGTCCACTTCCCTCTATTTAGATATAATACTAGAAATGTTGACTGGACGTGAGATGCTCAGTATAAAGATGACACTTTTCAGACTCCCCTAGGGCCAGACATGCTTATGTGACCAAGTTCCAGTCAATGGGACGTAAGCAAAAGCCCCTATGGCAGCTCCTAGATAGTTTTCTTAAAAGACAGCTGGAGTTTGTTCCTGTCTTGTTTCTGCTAATTAGAATGCAGATGAGATGACCACCTACTTGGACCATTTGTTTAGAAGGCTTTCTTCCCCTGAATGGCTTTTCTGCCTTCGTCAAAAATCAGCTGGGAATATTTGTGGGGGTCTATTTCTGGGTTCTATGCTCTGTTCCATTGATTGATGCGACTTTCCCTGCAAATACTATTATGGTATTAATTACTATGGTTATGTAGGGAGCTTTAACATCAGATAAGGAGGTTCCTCCCATTTTATTTTTCTTTTCAAAGAATCACAACCCATTTTAAGAAATAATTTTATTTCACAACCTAGAATGTACATACATGTGTGGGCACATACATATGAAACACATTTCATGAAAAAGATATTGACTGTGTTGAGCCTGCATTTTTTCAATTCTATTGTATTGTATTGTATTGTATTGTATTGTATTCTATTCTATTCTATTCTATTCTATTCTATTCTATTCTATTCTATTCTTTCATCAAAAAATACTTGTCTTGACCCAAGTGGGTGTGACCCACTTCACACCCCAGCACTAGTTCTCTCAGCTTGTAGTTTAAAAATGCTCTTGAATGAAGGAGTAGTGGATATTTCCTACCCATCCACCATAGTCCATACAGATGAAAACTGCAGCAGCAGAGTGAAGCCTGCTTCCTCCAGGCTATACAACCATTGAAGTTGTCCCATTAAAATCAGGTTTCTTTTTTAATTGGAGAAGACTTGTAAAAACCTTGAGGCTCCATCATCGGCCAACCCAAGAAGCAGAGAGTAGCTTCAACTGCAAGCAACTCCACCCACCTGCCCCATGGGATCCAAGCCCCCCTCTCAACAGGAAGCACAGTGGGCATCCCCATCCCCAAATCCTCAAGACAGAGGAACTAACACACATAAGGGGGCAATGCAAACATGGACTAAAATCTTATTCTAGTAATGAAAGAACCTGTAATATTGATATAAAGACAGTGGTCACCAGAGGTTCTGAGAGGAGGGAGAGGGAAGAAGAGGTGCAACATGGGGCATTTTTGAGACGTTGGAATTGTTCTGCATGAAATTACAATCATAAATACGAGCTATTATACATTTTGTCAAAACCTACAAAATTGTGCTGTGCAAAGTGTAAAACATAATGTAAACAATAGACCATGGTTAGCAGCAATGCTTCAATATGTGCCCAGCAATTTTAACAAATGTACCACAGTAATGAAGGATGTTGTTAATGTGGGAAAGTGTGGAAGGGGAATGGGATGGGGTATATAGGAATTTCCTGTATTTTTGATGTAGCATGTATATAATTTAAAGCTCCTTTAAAAATTAAAAATTAAAAAAACAACAACAAAAAACCCTTAAGGCTCATTTTTTTGAGGATGTTCTCATTAGGAAAACCTGGGCTTGGTTGTCTTTGACAAAAGAAACATCATTTAAAAGCGCCATAAAATGGTATTTGTTATCATGCTAATCACTGGGGCAATTCTTTTACATATATTATCTTCTTTTACCCTTATAGTGTTCAAAGAGGTAAATATTATAAGTTCACTTTTACGAATGAGAAAAAATATATAGACTCATAAAAATGAAGGGATTTGTTCAGGATTATACATCAGTTAGACAGCAAAGCTCTAACTCGAGCCTCTCTCTCACTTACTGCCCAGGCCCAAGTCTCAGGAGAGTTTAAACCGGGGCACCCGGTTGCGGTCAAAGCCTTTTGATCATAAGGGAAGATGATGATTCTGAAGGTGATGCTAGAGAGACCTACTTGGACCTGAGGCCCCAGCCTGAGCTGTACAGTGCCTGGTGGCCAACAAGATTTCGTGGAGATGAGTCGCCTCCATCCCAGCCCTGGATTGTGACATCTGGTCTTTTACATGCGAGAGGAAAAACTTTTATCAGGTTTAAGCCACTGTTATTTCAGGTTTATGTTGCTCACGGTTGAGCCAGATCCTAACTGGTACTAACCCTATGCCGCAAGAACAGTGGCAGACAAATATATATCACCTATCTATCACATAAATCCACTTTTATAAGGAATGAAGTCAAATTACCAGCCCCAATAAAAAGGTGTTTCACAACACGACTCAGGACTGTAGAACTAGCTGTCCACCGTTTCCCCCACCTCTCACACACATTTTCCTCTGGCCTCAGCGGACATGCGTGGGGGCAGCTTTCATGGCGTCACGAAATGTCCAGAGAAGGAAGACCCTCGAAGGGCAAGGCCTGGACTGTCAAAGATGGGAGAGCTGTGCACTCCCTCCAACTTTGTAGTCCTAAACTGGATGAAGAGTTCTCTTGATTTTTCTTTTATGGGCAAATTTTATGGAAGAAGGAAGGAAAGGACAATGGCGGATAGGTGGAATAAAAGAAGAATGAAAAATGAAATATAAACAAACCGAATTCTTCACTGAACAGAAAAGTTCAATTAAAAAAAAAAGAAGAAGAAAAATGTAGGATACTAATTTGAACCATAGCTCCATGTCTAATGCTTTTAGACAAGGAAAGGAGAGAAAAGCAAAAGAAATCTGAGTCACAGGGAAGATGTCATGGTGAGTTTCAATGGGATGAATTCCTTATTAATTCTAAAGAACACGATGCAACATGGATTTAATTATACAAGTCAACCCACCCACATTCCTCTGCTGCTTTTCACACACATGGGCTTCTGAGGACGATGAAAGGTGGGCGGGGAGAAAGGGGAAAGAGGAAGAGCACAGGGTGGCTGAGGCCACAGAGGAGGCGGTTGTCCCCAGGGTGCTACTTCTCTCAGCCCCCCCCCTTTCTAAACGTGAAAGCTGCGTCACCCCACTCCAGCTACTGCAAGCAGGACCTGGCCACGTCAGTGCCGACGGACGCCTTGCCTTGGCTGGGACACGGCCCCTGTGCTCTATTTACTGTGAAGGGGAGCTTGTTCAAATGCTGCAGGGTGGAGAGAAGGAATATCACAGGAGAGGATGGATAGGAGCTTTAAACATCTCTCAGCTGCTTTTAATTTCCTGTGGGATGCACAACACGATCTCACCGAGAACAAATATCCATTAAAACCTCAAAGAGTTCAAACGTATGAGAAACTTCACACAACATTCAGGCTCCCATAGGTCTCCCTGGTATCTTGAACCTGTGACCATTGTCAACAGAAAAAAATCACAAGCAAAAACATCCAAAATTTCCCACAACCCAGTCCCCATCGCTTCCTCTTGCTTTTCCTATTCACTTTGAGACGTCACCCCAGAGGGTTCTAGCTGTAAGAGAGGCCCATGGAAAGTTCTGAATCTTTGGCTCACCATCTCTGGATGTTTTCAACCTTTTAGATGGAGCATTTCACTTGTGAGGGAATCCAATGGTAGATGCAATGGACTATGATGTCAAAGGGCATCAGTCTTCAGGGTTCAGTTGCAGATAACAAAAAACACTCTAGCTCTTTTAAGCAAAAGGGATGCTGTGCTGGGAATTACATGCTTAGCAAAACTTAGTGTGCTATCTCTGCCACCATCAGGAAAATGGAGAATTGGGAAGACTCTACTGGGACAGGCGGTTTTAGGAACACATAGTCTTCGGCACAATCCAGGAATGAGGAAACTGCCCTCAGAATGTTGGAATCCAAAACCACACTGTACTTGCTAGATCTTCACTGGCCAAAATTAGATGGCCGCATAGTGCTGGTAAACCCAGGGGTGGGGAGGGGTGGGGGACCAGACTCAACGTCTCCAAGACCATATTTGCTCCATTCTACCTTCTCAACATATGGGAGTCTACCAGAAACCTAAATCACGTGTGGAACCCAAGCCTCCAGGGAAGATGCCTTTAATTGTCCAGCCTCTGCAATAGAAGGAAGCACACTAGAAAGATGACTTTCAAGTATTTCTCAATCATGACCCATTTTTTAATTAAGCAATTTAATTTTGAGATAATAGAAGACTCAATTGCAGCTGTATACGTCTTTTTCAAGATTCATGATCAATTTTAAAAAATAAAAATACACATATACGTGTGCACATATATATGAAACAAGTTTTATGAAAAAATGTATTGACTATTTGTGATGCATCCTGATTTTTTCTATTCTTTGTTTTTCTTTTTTGTCTGTTTCTTTTCTTTTCTTTCATCAAAAAAAAAATACTGTTCATGACCCACTAAATGTTTTTACAATCCAACAATGGATCTCTCAACCTGCAGTTGGGGTAGTGGATATTCCCCATCCATCCACTGAACACCTACAGATAAAAACTTCAGCAGTGGAATGACGCCTGCTTCATCCAGGCAGGACAGTCAGTGAGGTTGTCCCTTAACATCAGCTTTCTTTCCTAATTGGGAGAAGGGCTTGTAAAGAGCATGAGGCCCACTCTTATGAATGTTTTTTCTAGGAGAAAATTCTCCAGTCCCTGATTTTGGGCTTGGAACTTTCTTTGACAAAGGAGATACCATTCAGCAAGAGATTTTAAAGTTCCTTAAAATGGTATTTGTTATCATGCTGAACTCTGGGCCAATTCTTTTGCATATGTATCTTCTTTTATCCGTATATTGTTATAAAAGGTAGATAATATATGTTCAATTTTACAAATGAGAAAAAAACAAATTCATAGAAGTTAAGAGGTTGGTTCAAATTTACCCAAGTGTTAGGCAGCAATGCTCAGATTCAAGTCTGTTCTCACTCCACAGCCCTAAGGCGGAGCTGAGGCGCCCTTTTGTGGCCCAAACCCAAGCATGAGCGTAAAGGAAGGAGATGCGCTCTCTGGGCATGTCATAAAATGGTCCTGAAGACAATATCTAGAGGAGCTCTGGAAGAATTTTGGCCTTGATCTGTCTCGCAATAGTTGTACGGTCTTGTTTAGAAGCAATTTATAACTGAACTCTTGCCACTATTTTGTTGTATGTTTGTTTAAGTTTAAGCTAATATTTAGTTATTCCTCCTTGTTTTAATTCAATTTTTGACTAGTGGTTACTGAGCAGCTACACCATAGTGGACCTTTGTACATGGGGGTACAAGGTCTTTTGTGAGAAACCAGACAGGATCCCTGCTCTTACTGTAGGAAGTATCATTATTGTTTTCCTTTTCTCTCCCCTTCTCTATGTCATTAAATCTTGCTCACATAGGCCTCTCAACCAGCTCCCGTTCTCTTGCCTCCCTGAGCAGACGTCTCATTGCCTCAAAGTCTGGCCACCTTGAATCCTCTGGACTGGTCCTCTCCCCAGCAGCTTCTCCTCTACCATTCACCCACATAGAGCTTCAGAGTTCATTTTATTTCACACACACAAATAAAATCTCCCCAGGCCCAGTCAGTCACAGCTGCCATCCTTCTCTAAGCACTAGGTGTGAAACTGGGAATTTGGGAAACATTGCTTAACCCCACACCCTATTCCTGCACGTGGCACACGTGATGAGTGTGTATTTCTGGCACACAGTAAGAATTTTAAAAATGCTAGCCGTATATTTATGGCTAATGATGAGGTGACCAGAGTCATCAAGGAGGGAATGGTAAATTCCCTTCCCCAAAACCCCCAAATTCCCTCCCCCAATACCCACCTTCGCTTGAGGTCAAAATTATACCTTCCTTCAGGAGCAAGCTCAAACTGGCATCCTTCTACTTTTGATTACTTTTGGTAATCATTGCCACCCTCTACCTGGGGCCTTTCTGAATCAGACATCCCTTATTCCACAGTTTTGCTCAAAACCTATTAAGTCCCTGCTGCTTAGAAGAAAAAGACTCTACCCATTATTGCGGCATTCACAAACCTCTTCAATCGATCTCCAATCATACTTTGTAGGCTCATCCCGTCAAGCTCTCCTCAAACATCCTATGTGCTTTCCCTGCAAGACCATTGGCCCTTTCGTAGAATATTCAGTGCAGTTTCACCTCATGGCTTTGCAAATGCCGATCCTTAAACTCTGACGTGTCTTTGCACCTCTTTGGCTTACAAAAGCCTCACCTCAAGGCAATTCACATGTTTCCTGTCCTACAAGGTCTTCCTGATTTACCTACTTACCTTTCTCTCCTCGCTGGCTCTGGGTACCTCACCTCGACCTCTGCTCTGGAACATGCCCTTGGTCAATGGTAATGGTGTTTGGCGGGCGTTTGATGCCCCCGCTGGATAGGGAGTGGAGAGGGGATTGAGTATGACTTGTGTTTCATTCTCTAGAACGTCACACAGGTCCTGAGGGGCACAGTGGCAGGGTACAGGGAGTATTTGTTTTTGTTGGGACACCCTGTATGCCAGTGGAGTATTAGCATTTAGATTCTCAGGAAGAAAAGGGTTGAGGAGGACTGTGGATTGAGATTGGTAAACTCAGCCACTAGGTTACAGCCCTGAAACAAAAATGATATGGATGCTGCTCTCGGGTCTGGGAAAATCCTAGGGAATTAGGTAACTCACCTTGAACTAGAAGAGAAATGAGGCTCAGAGTCTCCATCTTGGGATACAGGTTTGTCAGAGGAAAAATATGCTTGAAGCAATTTCACTTGACAACGCTTTCAGTAGCTCCCTGGAAGCTCAGTTCAAGTTTTTCTGCTTTAGGATGACAATACTTGAGGTCTACATTAACATTAAAAAGGCTCATGGCAAATATAATTACTAGGGGAACTATTCCCAGACTTGGAGGCGCTTTGGGGGGTGGCAAAAGTAAAAAGAACTATGGCAGTCCCAATTCCGTGAGCCGAATAGAGCAGCAGCTGCTGCCAGGCTAGTGGCACACAGGGAAACCAGCAGTGACAATAATTCCCACCATTGATGGAAGACTGACTCAGCCAGGCAAGTCTCCGGGTGCTTTATACCATTATTGGTAGTCTTCACAACTCTAATCTAAAACAGAGTTAACCCACATTTTGCACATGACAACACAGAGTCTCAGAATGTTGAAGTGACTTGCTGGGTCACATTGTTAAGTAGTAGCAGAGTCTGGATTTGCCTTCAAAGCCCATGTCTTCCTGCCACACTATGATGCCTCTAAAAGGAAGGAAGCTTGGAAGGAGAGGTGTTACAGAAAGTTCTGGAGCACGGAGTCACTGAATGAAAATACTACTCTTGTTCTTCATGCCAGGATCATCTTAAGACTGGTATGCTCTGGAGATACTGTAGATGCACAATAAATGCTGGTTGAATTAGACTGAAGGGAGTTTATACCAGTGCCACAGTCTAAGCCAAATATCCTCATCCACACTGCATATAGGGACCATCTCTGCCCCTCTAGAATTTATTCCCAGCATCCTCTAGCTGGTGGGCAAAGCCCCCAGAGTCACCTCTAAAGAAGGAAAGTACCCACTAAAAAGGATCTCTCGGGAAGCAGATATGGCTCAAGCAGTTGGGCGTCCACCTACCACATGGGAGGTCCCGGGTTCAGTTCCTGGTGCCTCCTAAAGAAGATGAGCAAGACAGTGAGCTGATGCAATGGGCTGGTGTGGTGAGCTGACCCAACAAGATGACACAATGAAAAGACTCTAGGAGGAAAACACAATGAGAGACGCAACAAGCAGGGAGCAGAGGTGGCGCGAGTGATTAGGCACCTTCCTCCCACATAGGAGGTCCTGGGATCAGTTCCCAGTGCCTCCTAAAAAAAAGATGAGCACACAACGAACAGACACGGCTCATCTGAAATAAATAAATAAAATAAATCTTTAAAAAATAAAAAGAAAGGATCTCTCTGCTTTTTCGAGACTATCAATGGTGTAAAATCTGCCTCAACAAAAAGTGGAAAGAGTGATTGCAGTTAGGAATGTGGTTCAGACAAACCTAGTTCAGCAAATCGCAGGAACAGTAACAACAGACATGGCCTGCTACTGCCATTTTTTCCTTCCCTTTTCTGGAGTCACTCAAGTTACTCATGAAGACCCACAAAACTACCTGTGTTTATACTGTCACCAACAAACAGCACTTCAACCACCCCACTGGTCTGGTCCCCTCCACCACGAGCAACCCCTGCCGTGGTCTCTCGTTCACCTTCCAGCCCTTCCATGGGCCTCATGTCTGAGCTGCTGTGCTCAGTTACAAACATATCAGATTCCACGGCCTGACCCTTAGGTATTCCCCAGGAGCCATTCTTTTAAAAGAGAATCTCTGGGCTGTCCATGTGCCAGCTGGGCCCTGAGCCTCAGCGGAGTTGCAACACCTACTCTCCAGTTCATTGGACTCACCCAGGACAACTAACAAGGAGGTGATGATGGACAACCACCACACCAAGGAACAGAGAGCCTACAACTGCAAGCAAGAGAGTCCCATCCATCAGCTGTATGGAATTGAAGCCCCCTCCCAATTAGAGGTAGAGTGGGCATCACAATCCCAGAATCCTCAGGATTAGGGAATAAAATATGGACTAGAATGGACTTACTGGTATTCTACTATAGACTTGCTGTGATTCCAGCAATGGAAGAAATTATATCATGGATGTGGAGACAGTGGCCACTGGAGGTGCTGAAGTCAGGGAGAGGGAAAAGAGGTATAATATGGGGGCATTTTCAGGACTGGGAATTGTCCTGAATGCCATTACAACAACAGATACAGGCCATTATATATCCTGCCATAACCTACAGAATTGAGTGGGAGAGAGTGTAAATGACAACATAAACTATAATCCATGCTTAGTGGCAATGCTCTAAAATGTGTTCATCAATTGCAATGAATGTACCACACTAATGAAAGAAGTTGTAATGTGGGGAAAAGTGGGAGGTGTGGGGAGTGGGGCATATGGGAATCCCCTATATTTTTTTTATGTAGCATTTTACGTAATCTAAGTATCTTTTAAAAATAAAAATAAAAAAATTTAAAAAAAGAGATTTTGATTTTAAGCTTACAATTCACATGTTTTAGAACTTAAAATTTTTAAAAATATTTCCAAGCCTTTGTTAATGACAAATGTCTGTGACCAAAATACAGGATGAAATGAAGGTTTAGTCTTTATCATGATTTGATGCTAGATCATGGGAGCCGATAGCTTAATTGGTCAGCCATCGTGACAAACATATCCACAGGGGGCATTCAGGAAAAAATAGCTGGAATCCCTCACAGTTCAGCATCTGAAGGACTATCAGAGTGAGAGACCACAGAGCTTCCTTGTAAACATGCTAGGTTATTGGGATGGTGAGTCTAGGATTTTGGACAAAGGAGGTTCCTCCCTGATAGGGTTGCCAGGGTTGCACTGGTGGATTTGTGAGTCACTGGAAGCAAATCTGAGCAATGGATCCATGGTCCGTAGAAGTGACACGGAAGTGGCATTCCCGAAGGCCCAGCTATCAAGCCAGCGTGTCTTCTATCCTCCCTTTACCACCCCTCTCATTATTGGCCCACTGCAACCCTCACCCCCTCCCATCAGCAGTGAAATCTGGTGGCTAAGTCATTCCCTAAACCCTTTGTTTCAACAATTTAATTTTTATTTCTAAAAATTAGCTCTTTTTGAAAGTAGTTTCCCAAAATTCAGTTTCTACGATGTGAAACGGGCCTTCGATTGCCTTCAATGCAGGCTGCGGACAGGGTCGCCTGGCTGTAGTGGAGGGAGGTAGCCGGAGGCCGTGCCTTCTGTTCTCCACGTGTCTTCCTGTTCCATTTCACCTCTGCTTTACCTGCTGGAGGATGCCTTCTGCTTTTACCCTATCCTCATCGCTATGACACGCAAGAAATAAGGCTTCAGGAGTGACGTAAAGACGCAAGACGATCCTAAAACTCTGAAGGGGACCACGCCTTCGGCTGGCAGCATCTACTTGCCCTTGTTCATGTGAAGCAAACTTGCCTGCTGTACAAAAAAATTTGACCTTCTTTGTAGCAACCGCAATTTGCTCCTTCCAATATTTACAGTGAAGCCACATTCTCAACCTACGCCTCCTGTTTTAGATCATTTCTCTCAGTCATCACTTCCACTCTTGGTCTGAAAGACTTTCTGTTTACTCTGACCAAATCACATGATGTGAGATAAATGTTCAGATTCTTATTTATGGGCATTTAAAGATTGCAACACTGCTTTTACAAGGCAACTATTCGATTCCAGGAAGGATAAGCTACAAAGCTGCAGTTGGCCCCATCACTGCTGCAAAGCAAAAGCCCTAAAAGTTGGTTCTGCTCATAAAAAAAGTAAACAGTGAGGCCCAGCGCCGAAACAAACAGAGCCGGAGCGTGCCCAGCAGAGTCCCGGCGGGTCCGCTGGTGTAGCGTCACCACAGTGGCACCAAGACTCTCGGAGACCCGGTGGAGACCCTCAGGCTCCAAGCCTTGTCCACCCATTGTACGCCTGAACAAGCCTCTTACAGAAAAAACACCTGAGACAAGTGCTGGCATCTAGTGAATGTTCAGTAGCTACTATTAGTACAATTCTAAGAGCTATGCACGCATTTTCATTCTAATGATTATTCCCATTTTACAAATGAGGACACTAGGGCCTAGAAAGGTTAACATACTTGCCCCAGATCACACAACCAGGAAGAGGCAGAGCTGGGGTTAAAGCCCAGCCCTCTGGCTCCACGTGAATGCTTCCCGCAAACCCGGGCTCACTGGTTTCAGGGAGCCATTTCCATTGCAGACTTTCTCTGCAGCAGACTCTGCCTGCCTGAACTCTCCACGTGGCTCTGAGTTCTACCTCCAGAGCCATCCAGAACAGGTCTTTTCTAATTTTATCTTTTCTTTTCTCTCACAGCAGCCTTAAGAGATTTGAAGGTATCACTTGCTCATCCAAGTGGGTATCTGAATAGTATCTTTGTGGTCAGGGGAAGTAATCTGATTTAATAGAAAACCTTGAGCAGGGGAATACTTACACAACCCTCGAGGTATCCAGTCTCTGTTTGGCAGAAGTCTAGAGTTGTGTATAAAGTGCTTTAGGAACAATCTCAAGGAAATAATAAGATATGTTGCTAAATATTTCTGTAGTTATTCACTGTGTCACTTATACTAGCCACAGATTAGAAATAATTGCAGTTATTCCAGGTTTTAAGTTCTAAGTTATGTTCGAAATAAGGAAATTAAATAAATAAGCTATACTTTAACCATTTTATAAAATAAAAGTCATGTTTTCAAATAATAGCTAAGGATGAGAAGTTCTCAGAATGCTAACTGGAAAAAGTAGGATTTAAAATATTTATTGCCCTTATTTCCTTTATGAAATAAGTTCATAAAGGAAAATTCATACAAAATTCATGCATGTAAATGCCTAGAAACAAAACAGAGAGAAATGAACAGCCCTAGTGATAATGGATTAACTTTTATTTCTCCTTCTAAATATTCTTCTAAGTACTGCATATTTTCCAAGTTTTGGAAAATGGGTATTATTTTTGAAATCAGGGAGAATACACTGTGTGTGTGTGTTTCGTGTAGAAGCAGCACCTCCAGCTGAAGTCTGACTTGAAGACTGGGGAGAGGGGCAAGTGTCATTGAAGCAGGACACTTCTACCAGCCGTTTTGACCCTAACGTTTTGGTCCCCAAATTGCTTTGGACTCCCAGATGCAACTGAAATGTCAGCAGCCAGGGCTTGAGAGCAGCTGTGGCCTCTCTCGCCCTCTGTCCTCCATCTCCTCCTGTCTTGTAATGGACAGTGCTGGGCTCCACCCAGAGAGGGTTGCCAGATAAAATACAGATCGCCCAGTTAATTTGGTGGCTCAGACAAACAACGAATATTGCGTGGGACATAGTTATAACTAAAACATTATTCATTGTTTATCTGAAATTCACATTTGACTGGGCATCCCATGCGTTAGCTGCTAAATCTGGCAACCCTACGTGCAGCTCTCTTCAGGTTCCCTGCCCACCATTTGTGTACTTCCTCTTCTCCTTTACTTGTCCCCCTGGGAGCTGTCCTTACTAAATCACTCACACAGGAATCCCCCCGCAGGGTGTGTTTCTTTAGCAGCTGAACTCAGGAGAATCTCCACACACCCCAACTTCTCACCCTCGTGTCTCTTTCTGTCTTTCTTTCTTGGTATCTTTCTATCTCTCTCCCTCTCCCTCTGCATTTCTCATTTACTTTTTCTTAGTAAATGCACTCATGCTTTTCTCCAACGCATAAAAATATTACTGGTAAAAACTAATAATCATAACACAAAACTGACAAAACTAAAACTAGAATTGATAAACTTTGTTAATAAGAGAAGAACTAAGTATTCCTGACCAAATTTAGAACTGTGAAGTCTAACCCAGGGAAATTGGCCATGGTAGAAACAGAGCTACAAAAGAAAATTCATGATGGCAGAAATTATATTAAATGACAGTTATTGCCAAAAACAAATGACGAATAAATTAAATCCTCATTGCACAATTCGAATATAAAATAACTAATCAGTTGGAAATGAAAAATTTTAAATGCAATTAAAAATGGAATGTGTTTAAAATTGATCAAGAATTAAGCAGTCTTAATTGTGTTCATTCAAGGACATATTTCTCCAGTGGAAATTCAAAAGTGTTGACAAAAGTTCTGGTGGAAGTTATTTTATTCAGAAGTCCTCAGGGTCAAAAATCCAGTGATCAAACCATTCTTTATGCATGGGCATTCCTGGCAAAGTTGCGAGCAAGAGCATAAAGCAACACGTGGTAGTCAGCTCTTGCTGCATGCTAAGGACCAAGTTGCCCATTTTTCTGCTTTCTCAAGGAATATTGAGACTCAGATGTGTCTGACCCCAAAGTTTGTGCTCTAAACATCTTTGTGTAGCTGTCATGTCCCCCCACTTTATACACTCCCTCACTTTGAGTGGACGTGAGTGTCAGATTTAGGAGTTCACAATTAATTCTGTAGACACCGGAGAGTGTTGGGCAGATCCTGGAACCATATTCTTCTTTTGTGAGGCTAGCCTGGCAATGAGCTCAGGGTGAGGGGACGGCTGGAGGCAAAGAGGCCAAGTAAGCCTGTTTTCATACTGAGACGCGACGGAGCCTTGATCTGAGGGAGTAACAGGGATGCAGAAGAGGGAAGGTGAGGAAAAGGTACCCTGTGGGTAGAATTACCAGGATTCGGTAATTAACTAAATATAGGGCATGACAGAGAAACAGGGTCAAAAATAACTCCAAGCTCAAATCAGAGTGACGGGATCCTTGATGCGGAGAAAGTAATTGGCGAAGCTTTCCACAGGAGAGAGACGTAGGAACTTCAGACCAGCACTGCTTGCCCCAGCAAAGCTTCTGGTCACCCGCAAAAGACATGAGCTTCACAATTATAAGTTTAGACGAGCAAAATAACATCACCTTTGTTTTCTATAACACAAGATAATTTTGCATTTTGCGTTCCCAAACGGCCTTCTTCAGTAAAACGTCTCTCTCCATTACAAAGGAAACTCAGTCAAATTCAGGCTCTTATTATTATATTTCTAAGGGGTCACCTCAGGTTGAAAACTCAGTTCTAGCCAAGACTATTTTTCCTTTATCCCTCTTCTCCTGCCTGGTGTCCATGCTAAGCTGTTTCCCAGGGGGTAGGTGGAAAGCAGGAGGCTAAAATTGGGTGGAAGTGCCAGAGGCTCAAGCAAATTCAACTCTGCTTTGCTGGTGGGGGTGGTGGCTGTCCTCCATCTTGGTCTAAGTTTTGTGGTTCCATCCTTGTGATATTATTGCCCCATATTTCCGTAGATACTGCACTTTCCCTTGAACCCCCCTGAGATGTGGCCTGGGCGGCCCCCTGCCCCGACAGAAGACAGCCTGCCCACGCCTTCTACTATGTGACTGGCACACCGAGGTCACTGGACCCCGAGACCCCCTGCTTTCTCTCCCTCAGCAAGCATGTGCCTTCTCTGGGGGCACAGAAAACCCCTTTCCCCATGTCACCCTGGAGTATGCAGTGGGGCGGCCTTCTGCCTCCCCATGGGGAGCCTCATGGAGCCCCTGTGCCCACTCTGCAGGCACCGTGTGCTATCCACTTCTTCTCCCTGAGTCTTGCTTCCTTCTCAGCTGTGCTCTGGATGCTCAGACTGATGTGGGGGAGTCCGAGTGCCACAGGCTTTGAACCCAACCCGGGGGGCAGCTAGGCAGCACCCAGCCGCAGACCAGCGTCTAAACTGGTCCCTTACTCCAAGCTCTTCTCCCTTCCCAGTTTGTGTTCCCAGCTTGTCTGCAGTTCGCTGGGCAGGGCAGGAGATCATAATCCTTATAAGCACAATGACTTTAGAAATCTTTCTATCTTATTTGTGGCCTCAGGGTTTTTTTAAATTCACCTGTTAAGAAATGGCTCCTTTGTGCTCCATCCCTTTTGTAACAGATACTCCCTGTGGCAAATGGCCTTAAGTGGACAGTGTGGTGGCGGGAGAGGAGATGGGAGGAGAAAAAAACATGTTGGTTAATATCTTACATTTCGATTCTAACCACACAGTACATCAGCAGGTGTAGCAGGATCAATATAAAGGGAATCCATCTAGAATTAAGCCAAATCAAAGCAAGCTTTTTTCTTTCTTCCTGAGATACCTTCTGAAAATTACTGTAGGCCAGAGGCAGCATAATGTAGGATGGCCCCTTCTCTCAACCTCATACTGACGGTCATCTAGTTAGAGAATAAATCTGAAACACTAAATAGCAGTAAAAGACAAAAATATCTCCAGCAAGCAAACGCACCTTCTATGATGGGTTAGGCAACTTGGAGAGAAGGAACTATCAACAAGGAGGAAGAAGGAACTTGGAACTAAAGATCCTTTTGCTGCCACCAATTTTTAGGTTTGTAGCACGAATAGAAAGGGCAGGGGCAACAAATCTTTCAGACACGAAATGTCAGGGAGAGGAAATGAGATTCTACTTATTTATTTATTGAGGTCTTTCATTGTCTACTTGTCACTCAGGTCTCTAAGGAATTGCTTGCTGTAAATGGAAGGATTTTTCTAGTTAGACTTCAATGATAAAAAGCTGTCTTCATTGGTTAGCTATGAAAAACTTCATGACCCAGCATTTGGGGGCAAACTTAGAGGGTCTGAGATTTTTCAGAGGGATGTGATACAATCTTCCATTTATTCAATTCCCAAATAACTTTTGAGCACCTACCCCAGTCCAGGTATGTGCTAAGCTGTAGAGCACAGAGAGAGATGAATCAAACACACTCCTTGCCATACCAGCTGTACTGTATGTGATAAGACCATGGGGAAGGTCAGTCTTGGGAGGAGACCAGCTCCACCTGGTGAGGATGGGATGGCTTCCAAGGCAGATGCTTCAGCCACTCCTCAGGCAGCAGGAGATAACCAAATGCATCATTTGAGAGGAAGAGCTTTCCAGGGAGTGAAAACAAAACCAGAGGCTACGGAAGACATAGTGCGTTTAAGGAAATGACCAGAATTTAGTAGGAGAGGCCCTCATAGAACTTTGGAGGAAGTAAATGGAAATGAGTCTGGAAAGAAGATGGAGAGGGACAAGCTCATCGAAGGCTACTCAGTCTACGATAGAGAATTTGGACATTACCCTTTGATGGTGGAGAGCAGGGAAAGAGTGACCAAACATTTCACATTTTTAGAAAGATCACTCCACTGGTATCGGGTTGAGTTAATTACAAGGAAGACGGGATGGAAGCTGGGAGACTGTCACCTGCTCTGTGGGACCTAAAATGGGGTCAATAAGAGTGAGGACAAGGAAGGAGAAAACCCAAGGGGTTGTATGGGTGTGGAGCTAAAGAGTTAGGATGTGTGCAGAAGAACAGGGGACAGCTGACTTCCAAGTTGTGGGGTTGGATGGGGAATAGCATGCACAGGATACAGAGAAGTTTTCCAGGGGATTACAGGAAAAAAAGTTCAGTTTTAGACATGCAGAATTTGAGATGCCTGTGGGACATCCAAATGGAGACGTCTACTATGCTGTTTGACATACAGCTCCAGAGCTGAGTAGAGAGGTCTGGGCAGATTTATATTTGGGAGTCATGCCTCTGAGGTTGTGAATCAGGACTGTCTGGAATGCTGATATTTAAGAGGTCAGAAGGAAGAAGAGCAGCCAGTGAAAGAGATGGAAAAGGATCAACCAGAACTGGGGGAGAAGAACCAGGAGCCCAACCACCAGGAAACAACAGGAGAGAGAATATCAGGAAGAAGAAGGTAGTGGTTGACTCCATCAAATTCCACAGCAAAATGCCACACTGCACAGTTGCATTCAAGTCGGACCACAAGATGATTGCCTGCCACAGGGACACAGAGTTTGCTCCAATACTGAAGAGAACTTTTTAGCAATCAATGCATCTAGTCTGGTGTGAGTGTAACTTTAAAAAAATTAAAATGAAATTATGTGGGCAAAAGAAAAGCAAGACTGTAGACCAGTACTTACTCACCACGCCATTTGAAGCAATTCTTGGAAGCCATGTGTCACAATTTCCTCATCCAAATATGTGGGACCTATTATCTGTCCTATCTCCTTCACAGAGAACAAATGTGTTTGTGAAGTGTTTGGGAACATTAAGAGAAAGCAAAAGGTAATGAAAACAGCACAGTCCTGGGAGAAATAAGCCTGGCTTTGCCACTATTTTGCTAGGTCAACTTAGGCAAACCAGCATTTGCATTTAGAGGGAAAAAAGGCTAGGCAAGCTGCTGCCTGATAGATCTTCCATGTGTAATGTCTTGTGATGATTATTATCTTTATCATAATCACCAGCATCATCTCGACCAGGTGCAGGGAACTTGCAGGGTACAAAAGGGTTTTCCAAAAAAATGCTGACTCAGTGGCTCTTCAGAGCAGTCTAGTGATATGGGGGATTCCAATATTGCCCTCACTTTCTAGAGAAAACTGAGGCTTAGTAAGGCAGATTGTGACAGGCCCAGTGTTACAGAACTGACAAAGGATGGAGTGGAACCTTGAGATCAGGTCTTTTGTCTCCAAACAACATGCTCTTTCCAGCTCCCTGTAGCATCGTATGTACTTGGAGGGGTGTCATTGGAATTAAACAGAGACCCTACATGGATAAGGAGGAGGACAGAACCTGCCTTCAGAAGGTCTGAGTGTAGGGTCCCATCTCACGCCCTTCTTTGGTGTGCAGCACTGAGAGAGCTCCTTTCCCTTTTGGGGGAAGCTCAATTTCTGCATGAACAGAGGGTGAGACATTCCACACAGCAGATTCTGAAGGCTGTGATGAGACGAGGTGGCATGAGATGAGGAAGGCAGCCTGTGAATGCTGTGCACATCGTGCGGCTGCTCTTTCTGCAATGTTTGCAAACATATTGCCCAGCTGGTTGCACAGCAATCTCGCTGCTTTCCATGGAGCTCAGCATGCCTGTGCTGTGAGCTGGTCCTGGGTAAAATACCCCTGGAAGGGACTCCATTCTCCTTCTCCTTCAATCCAAATATTTAGCTTCAAGCCTGCTTTGGCTGTGCTTTGGCAAGAAGCGTCTGGGAGGAGGCGGCTGCTCCGAGGGGCCCTCCTTTGAAGCCCTGAGTTCCTGCGGTGATATGGGGCCTGTGCCAAGTAAGTTGAGCTTGGAGGCAGCAGCAGGTTTGAGACACTATGGGAGTTGCTAGCTCCAGCTGATGGAGCCCAGGGCCCAGGGCCCAGTGCAGCCATGGGCTATCAAGGAACTCTCCTCGGGGACACAGCCGCAGACCTCTCCTCCACTCAGCAACCCTTCTCTAGGTCTTCTGTGTGCCCAGCAAATCACTGGACTGAGGAAGCAAGGTGGGATTTGGGGATCTCGCCAAAGAGAAAGGATCAATCATTACTGAACCCTGTGGTGAAATCTTGATGCCCCACTCACTATTACTCCCCATGGATCACTTGGCGATTTGGTGCTTCCCTTCACTGCAACTTTACATTCTGGGGACTTTTCCAGCAGGGGACAGAGGACTCCTAATGCTAAGACTGCTGCCCAGTCAATGGGGCCCATTGCACTGGTTCACCAGCAGGCAAAGAAAGGAGTCACCACACTGGCATGGGCAATGACCCTGGTCACCACAAGGACGAAGGGCTGTTGTTTTACAAAAGGGGAAGAGAGGGGCGTGTTGGACCCCAGATGATCTGCTGGGCCACTCTTGGTGCTACTATGCCCAGGGCTAATTAAACGTACAAGTTTAACAACCATGGCCCGATTAGGGCATGGTGACCAGGGGCCCAAACCTCAGAGATGAAGGTCTGGGTTAACTCATCAGGCAAGTCCCCTAGACCAGTGAAGGCGCTAACCAAGGGGAAAGGGGGTGGACCTAGATGGGTGGTGGAGGGAGATGATGACTCTCAATTACTTTCAGCACCAATTGCAGGGGAAAGAACTGTAGTTAGTCCAACCTTCTCTATGATGTTTCTCTAGAAATTGTGATCAACCAGAATCTTGGCAAAATTGTGCCTGGATGATCTGATCTTAATGTGAGAAGCCTGTGGATCTAAGTAGTAATGGGTGTGAACAACTGTAGATGATTTTAGTGTCTACCTAGATCCCCTTTACCAAGCCAGTGGACCTACTTCTTCCTTCCTGTGCCCTGATGATCAGAAACCAACAAGGAAGTTATGCATCCCCTATTCTCTTTTCACCTTTTCACCCCTTTTCCTGGCCCCATGCCTCAGCCAATGGCTTGCTGACACAGAAGTGGAGCTGGCTCGATTGCCTTAAAGTGGGATCCACTCAGTGGTGCAATTTGTGCTCCAGAGATCACTGTGGGCTCAGGCTGAAGATGAGCTCCAGCCAAGACAAATCCTTGCTTAGCTCCTCTCCTGCCCAGTCCTGCTTCCCTCATTCCCATTGAGTAAGTAGCATGCAGCCTATCCCTGTTTCAGGCTCTGATTCTAGGCTCCAGCCTTAACTCAAGGCCCTACTTGTAGGTCTGGGCAAGATGGGAGGCGCTTTAATGTGCATGATATCATGCAATGTTCAGATTAAACTTGCGAGATTAGTATTCCCATTCGCCTTTATTTTAAACTGAGGAAACCAAGGCTCAGAGAAAGTAAGTACTTTACTCAAGGCTGGACAGCTAGTTTTCAAGTCCAAGTCTGTCTATTTCCAAAGCCCTTGGCTTTCACCTGAATTCACTCTTGATGATATCCCTGGAAAAATGGCCTGGATAAGGAAATTAGAGAGACTTGGAGAAAAAAAAGCCTCCAAAGACGCAAGGCCAAGGTGGGTAATCCTCCTAAGCACTATCAATTAAGAAAACATCATAATTAGGTGACTTCATAATCCCTTATAATGCCTATATAAAGGCTGGGAAATAAATATGAGATGGAGCAGGGGGGATTCCTACAGCCAGAGGGAAGTAAAACAAAATGAACCCTAAGGTGTCCTCCAACCCATGACCTTGACAGCCATGAGAGAAATTCTATGGCTGTGTCCATATTGCTCAAACCCACGTGGGTCGGTCTGACAGCCTTGAGCCTGGATATTCAAAAACCCAGGCCAGCACTTACTAAAGGAAGGCCCTCTGACCCCAGAGCTTTGTCTCAGATGGAATTGTAGAGATAAAGAAGGATGCTCACCTACCCCAAGTGCAATGAAAGTCAAGTTCTCCTCCATCAAGACTCGAAGGGCCACAAGCAGGCCCTTCCCCATTCAGAGAGCGGTTCAGCAGAGTAAACTGTCATGCCATGATGTGGATGTGATAATCATAGTTATTACTTTGGGCCAGACATTGTTGTAAGAGGTTTACATTTCAAACTCATTTAAATCTCACAACAACCACATAAGTACATGAGTAGGTACTATGATTTTATCCATTTGGAAGATGAAGAAACAGAGGCACAAATAGGCTATTAATATACAGTCAATCTTGAATTATGGGAGAGTTTTCTAGAGGCTACTTGACATGTGACATCACAACAGACTGAAAGCAGAAACAGGAGAATCTTACCACCTCTTATTAAGCCAAATATTAAAGAAATTTGTTTCTCCCACTGATTTTTTAAAAATTATAGCTATATTCATAAAATGTGTTTCCTTGTCAACATGCAAAGAGTTTCTTACTGCTATGTTAAATGAATTAGATAAATAAACCTCTAAAAAAGTCTCCATTTTTGTTTCTTACATGGTCTTATTGATAGATAGAAGCTACATAAAGTCTCTTCTGGGGTCCTCTAAAATTTTTAAGTGTATAAAGGAATTCCAAAACCATAAAGTTCACGAACTACTGATCAAGACCATTCTGTAATCTAGGACACCTCTCACCTCCGCAGCCTGGCAAAGTCCATTTTGATGAATAAAGTCCGTGGCTTGCTCATCAGCACCTGGTAAAATGTGGTAGCAGTTTCATCCTGATTATTTACTTAGATTAGACCACTTGTCACGGTCCTTCAAGAAGAATATTTCCTTCTTCCTTCTGGAGCTGTCCTGTACATAAATAAGTAATGAAGGCATTGAGAGAACTTGTCAGCTATGTATGGAAAGGGCTTACGTGTACTGGAGCCAACGGGTGGAAGAAACGCGGGTTCAAGAACAATTTTCACTGGATACGTAGCGGAGGGGCCTCCCCTCTAGGCCCAGGTGAAACCAGGACCCCTGTGGGTGGGCGAGGAGCGGGGAACGGCCCTGCTCTCCCTCATCTGTCTCAGATTGGGTGTGAGGGAGACAATGCTGTCACCATCCGCACAATGTCTTCCTTTGGGGAAACCAAGGTTTAGGTGACCCTCAACTCAAGATCATGATTGAGGGAAAAAGGAGAATCAAAAACCCTAAAAGTGAGTTTAGCTGATGTTCCCTAGAAGGAAGGGTTGCATTATTTTCTATAGCTTAAAACTGTCTCATGTTTTTCCTTATAGATGGGTGCTTTGAAGAGACTGATTTTCTTGGGAAAGAGAACCCACCTCAGAGGACACATACTTCTATGTGTAATTAAATGATTAAATGTGGTTAATGTTTCCAAAATATTTTTACCACTGTGTCTGCAAGGGCTAACACAATTCCTCACACATGTATTACTCAGAAAATAATTGTTGAATTAAAGGAAGGAAGGAAGGAAGGAAGGAAGGAGGGAGGGAGAGAGGGAGTCTCTTTTTCTGGATGATCTGATTTAGAAGTTACACTTACACGATTCTAAGATGATGCCTTTGGCATGACTGGAGGTTGGAAAAATATAGCCAAAATCTATTTTTTTCCACTAAACTAAAAAATCCAAGACATTTGCCTTATGGGAAGAATTGTGTTTATAGAATAGTAAAGTGTTTCTTAGAAAAAAATGATCCTGTATGCAAAAGCAGGCAACCATTGTTTTGACCATGGGGACATCAGATTCTTACCATAGCAAGTTCATCGATATGAAATTCTTGGACTGGTCTGGTGCATGGTTCCCCTCCTGCTACTCCAATTCCATAAATGAGCCACTTCATATTATGGCTCCTCCTCTCCCAAAGAAGTCTACTTCTGCCTGCTCCTAAACAGCAGGGGTTGAGAGGAAATGTGAGGACTGAGGAAAGAAAACACGCCCTAGAACCACCTGTAAATGCATTTTTTCCAAAGCATCTCAAAATATCCTTGGAATACATTGTGAAAATTTGACCACATCCTAGTTAGCATGAGGTTAAAATTAACAGCAACATGTGTTTTGGGGATCTGAATTTGCAAAATATTAATAGAGCTCATGGGCAGTTAAGTGCAATAAAGGGAGGAAATGAAGTTTATGGTGCAAGGCTCTGGGGATCACCCCCTTCGCTACCCCAAAGCACAGTCATATCCCAGAACACGCCGGGAGGCGAGGGAAGCCATCAAGGTGACACGGAAGGAAATCTAAAGGTTAACTTCACCTGGTCCCCTCCTCTCTCCTGTGAGGACAGGCAGTGCCTCGGAGGCCATCTCAGCCAGCTCTGCCTTCTCCATGCCCATTCAGAGCGGTTTGGCTTCAGCCAGAACTGCAAAAATGGGAATCTTCAGCAAGACACCCAGCTGCTGGAGCTTTAGGACAGGGCCTGGACCCACCCCTTGTCACTTTTCTGCAAATGTGATCATTGTTGAATAAAGATTTGGATCCCCAGCTGAACTGCTTAGAAAGGAATGCATTATGGAAGATGCCCTGGGTTGGGAGTTGGGAGACATGAATTTTTCCATG
This sequence comes from Cabassous unicinctus, assembly GCA_029593785.1. Lineage (NCBI taxonomy): Eukaryota > Metazoa > Chordata > Mammalia > Cingulata > Chlamyphoridae > Cabassous > Cabassous unicinctus. The sequence goes on along the minus strand of JAQZBX010006316.1, from coordinate 10,522 downwards.
GTCTGTTATTCTTTTGTGACCTTGAGGAAATCACTTCCTTCTGGGCCTCTGCATGCTGACTAAAGAAAGAAATGGTGGGGCTAGGTGATTAAATAATGATTGCTTAATACATAATCCAGGTATTAGATCCAGGAAAATTCACTGTAAGCTTATGTAATCATGGTGGGGAGAAAGGTGGGCTTTAGTTCCAGGACCTGGAAGGAGTGGAATTACTAGAGGGGAGAGAGATCTTTGCAGGCAAAGAGAAGTCTTTGGGAACAGGTACAAGGCCTGATTTGAGAGTCAGTGGGGAAACCAAAGCAGATGGAGCAGGTTGAAAGAAGAAGAAAACCACCACACTTTTCCCAGGGATTTATGTGCGAAGGGAAGAAATTTCTTGAGCTATTTCAGTGGCCACCTCCAAGGACACATTTTAGTGCCATTGATGGGAGATTTTCTGGACTCAGATTATCAAAATCTGTGGCTGATTTAGGCCTTTTCTGATGAAAGGCCTGCTGGTCCCATCTGTCCACCTGGTGCTCTGGTGAGCCTTGGCCCTCTCTTCCCATCTGGCAGGTGGCCTTTCCACACTAGTTCCTCCTGAGGTCAGTATTATGCTCCCCCTTCTCCTTACAGAATGGGCCCAATCTCCTTGTGTGGCAGTCTCCATGGAAAGGAGCTGGGACTCAGGACTTTCCATGGTGCTGGAAGTATGAAATCTTTCACCCTCTGGTTTGCTGCCTTCTTCAGATTTTTAGGGACAAATCCTCGAAGCCTCTAGAGGCCTGAAGGCCACCTGGTTCCCTAATCTTCTCATAGCATAGGATATCAGGAGCCTTCAGCCACTTTAGTCTTCGGGCCAGTGGGGCTTGAAAGAGCCAGGTACCCTTACCAGGATCCATTGGCCGGGCTTGCCCATCAGGCAGTTCACCCGACTCTAACCACTCGTTGCCACAATGAGGTCTGAGCCGGGGTGCTCCCCATGTAACCCTGAGGTCTGAGCCATCGATACCTCTACTCCCTCTGGCTTGTCCAGAGGAATGGCGTTTGCCCTTGTGGTTAGCTTGCTCATGAACTCCCACGTTGTTCATTGTCCACAGCTGTGCCCAGAATTCAGCCCTTCGAGCTGGCGGGCTGATATCTTGTCTTGTGCTTGTCAGAGCCTGAATCTCTGCCTGACTGATGGATTCTCTAGCACAGATCGTCTGAACTATGACCAAGCCGCTTGTACCCATGACCCTAGGTCCCCTGGAATTGCATGCTTCTGCTCCCCAAACACTCATCACACGTTCTTCCTGTTTAAACTGGATTTCTGGCCCTCCATTTGTGAGTACTCGAGACAATCGTGGTCCCACAGAAATATCTGAAACTGCTTGTTACTTTTGAAACCTTATTTTATTCTCATTAACGTTCTTCTGAGAGCTCTCAAGATGCTAGCTCATGTTCTTTATGGCAATTATTTGATAAGAACTTGATAAAATATTTCAGGCCTGTTCAGTTGCTGTGGATCTCCAGAACATTGAGAAATAGAAAGAAATATGTAAGGTTTGTTTGTTCCTTTATTAGCTTGTTTTAATTAAAGTCAGCATTTGTACAAATGTGGTTTTTCTAATGGTGCACATTTTGTGCCTGGGTTTATCTGTGCACAGTTCCTGGCCAGGGGTAATTTGTTTTCTAGAGAGAAAATGCGTGTGTCTGAGACCTCAGAGCTGAGGCACAGGCCCGCCCCCCGCCACCCCCCAACCCAGGCAGACGCCAACTTGCTCAGGCCCAGGCAAGGCAACTATCAGTCGGCTCCGATTCACCATGCGGGGGCTCTAGAATTAGTCCTTGCTCACTACTCCTGGGCTGAAACAACCTGGCGTAGATCTTACGTCCCTAGGAATCCACCGGCTGGCTTGTTTCCCACCCCCACCAAGTGTGCCCATCACAGGCAGAAGCGGCCACTGCCATGCCTGAAGGGGTCGGGCCCTCCTGATTGGACACTCCTGCTGTTCAGTACCGAGCTAAAGCAACACTTTGGATCCTGTCTGTTGGATCCCTGATCACTCTCTTAAGAGTCACCTGACTTTTGTTCCTCCAATGAGTGCAAGTAGCTGGTATCCTAGAATGCTTCAAAGCCTGAAAAACAGCAAATTGAGTCTTAAGTTTGTTATGATGAAGGCACAGCTCTCACCCTTACAACTCACTTGCAGTCCAGTGAGGCCTGATATGTCCAGGGGAAATCGCCCATAACCTCAGTGATCTGGGCCCAGACTCCCCAGTACCAGTGAGAACGTGAGAAAAATGACTTCAGTTTCCAATTCCTGAGTCCCCCATACCTTATACTCTTCTAGCAGGTTCCCCTAATCAGCCCAAATTCCTCTTAAGGGTTCTATACGCACAGAGGTCCCCACGGCTGCAGGGAAAGTCAGCCTTGGAGCTACAGGGGATGTTTGCATGCTGTGTTGGCCCAGAAGAAGAACTGGTTTCAAACAGCGCTTTTCAGAACAAAACATGTATTGATGAGTGTTTGTTGGTTCTTCTCACTTGGACCAGGAAAAGGAATAGTTGGTCTAACTCAGAGGGTCACATTAATAAAACCCATTGGATATGGGGTAAAGAGAAAATCAGATTGGTTTTGCCAGAGGCAGCTCTGGCTTCTAATCCATGCTCAAACACTTACCAACTCTGGGACTATTAGTCATTTACTTTGTTTCTCTTAGCCCTGATATCTTCATCAATTAAGGGCAATATTATGTACCTTGAGGAGTTACGTGAGAATTCCACGTAGCTCTGTTTATAAAATATCTAAAGTAATGTGGTACACAGTCAGTGCTCAGTATAGCTTAGAAGTTATACACTACAGAAAGCGAGAGCTAGGGCAGGGGGCTGGATTTGCTGCGTCTTTCTCTCTGGAGCTGAAATATTCTAAGAGAGGCAGGTAACCAGGGATTGGCCTACTTAGTGCTAGGAAAAGCTATAACAAAACTCACTTTTCACACAAGCTTTGGCAGAGCTGAGGGAAATGACCGCCCTAAAGTTGAGGCAAGAGTGGAAGGCTGAATTCAGGCTCCGTTTGCCCGTCCATCACCTGTGTGCACACAGGCACGTGCACACACGTGCACACACACGCAAGCACACCACACACACATATTCACACGCCAAGCTCCCACTCTGAGCTGAGGTCCTCCGTGCCATCGCTTTGAGCTGTTCCTAAGCTCCTGGGCTGTGTCAAGGGAGAAGAAACATGCTTCATGCTTGTTGAATTTTAACTCCTCAAAATAGTTCAGGTCACCCCCTGTGCTCCTTTGCAAGGCATTTTAGGCATTTTTTCACGGGGTTGGGAAATCCTGCTTCAATAGTCGTAAACAGAACCGAACCCCAAAAGACTGAAGCTCAATTTCAAGCTCAGAACCCAGGAGGTCAGAGTGGGGTCTATCATGGAAAATCTCAAACTCAGCAAAGCAAAACATATTCTGGGGGGAAAGAGAGGAGGCCAAAAGCCAAGCACAGCAGTTTCTAATATTTTTCCTCTTGACTTTTCTTAATTAGTGTTGACTAGCTTAATGAAGCAATTAAGGGGCTTATTTGCTTTTTAAATCATATATGAAATTCAAGAAACCTTGAAACAGAAGAAATATTTGTCCCCAAGATCTTACCCCACAAGGGATATCAATTGGAATATTCTCCAACCACTAGAAAGCAAGAACAATTAGGCTTGCTCCCCAAACGAGGCCCTAGCAAAATAGAAATTGCAGAAGCCAGCTCTGAAATTTATTTCTAAAACTTCCATTGTAAACAATAATGAGGATTCATTTTTTAATAATCAGCCTTAATATGAATAATTGTACTTGCCATATATTGATTATTTATTTACCAGCAGTTGTATCATCTACTTTTCATATACTATTTCAATTAAAATCTGCAAGTCTTTTTTACCCCTTTTTACCAGGATAAGCAAATGGGGATTCAGAAAGGTTAAGCAGCACATCCAAGTTCACATGCCTGGCAGGGCCTGGCTTAAAGCTTTTCTCACTCCAAATACATGGTCTTTCCACAATATTTTACTACCTCCCCTCATGAGAATCCATAATCATGAGAATTGTGACCCAGGTACATGGAAAGTTATTAGCAATCAGATATGTGTATGTATGTTTATATTTATATTTATATAAACTTATATAAATAGAGTATTATTAAAATTAGGTCATTTATTTTTCAATAATTATATAATCTGTCTATAATATGATATGCCTTGATTATATACATATATAATATATTAAGTGTATAATTACTGTTATATTATTTATATTGTAAATGACTAATATAAGTCAAAATGATAAATCTAATTTAGTAATTTATAGATATTAATGATATATGATATGTAAAACATGATATATAATATATGACATATACCAGACACAGATTCATAATATATAATACAAAACATCACACAATGTATGATATATAAAGCAATTATAATGTGTAATATATATGAAATATGTAATGCGTTTAGAAGCAATGTATGAGACATACACTATATGCCAATTACACCTTAAATAATTATATATAATAGTTTATAAAATAATCATTTAATCTGGTAGCTTTGCAGGGTTCACAACTAGGTCATTTATTTGATAAATGGATACTTATAAGGCAATATTCTATACTATATCCTAATATAATAATGAATGCATTAGAACATTAAATAAGTTTAACACATAATTAATAAATATTTCCATCTGAAGTGACGACGCCCCAGATCGGCTGGATTGGCCATAGTCCTATGTAGTGCCACTGGTGATGCCAAATCACCGTTTATTGCCTGCCATATGCTAGAAACAGGGCGACGCACTTTCTATATCCCTGCCCCCCAAACATCACAACCAACTAGCAAGGCAGGTGCCACCCATGGAAGAGTAACTGAGGCTTACATAATCAAATGTTTTGCTTTTGCTCCAGACCACCAAGCATGTAAAAGAGCCAAAACACAACCCTGGTTTCGTCTAATTCCACATCCTATGGGCTTTTTCACTACCAGGTTAGATACATAGATGGACAAGTGAAAGTGACAAAGAAAGAAACTGAAATGAATTTGGTTAATGCTCCCCTGGTCCTTGTAACAGGAATGGTGTGGGATAAGCCAAGCGTTCCCTGATGGGCTGGGAGTGGCGCAGGAGCTCGGCCACAGCACCAGTCCCGCCAGCCCCCCAGGCTCCCATTTGCTCACCGAGCTGGCTTGGGGTGGCAGCCCGTGGCACGGGTGCCAATGCTGCCACGTGCAGGCTGGCTGCCAGGCTCTCCCCTACGACAGCCTCGCGACCAGAGTCCATCCGCTCACGACGCTCCCTGGGACTCAGTCTAGGGTCGCAGCCCGAACACTTGGCACTGGCAAGACTGGCAGCTCCAGCACGGAGCCGGGCACTGGGTCAGCTGTGCCAACAGAGGCTGAAAATATGGGAGCTCTGGGAGATGCCTTAACTATTTGCCAAGTGGGGGGATTGTTTATTTTTCGCATTATCTCCCAAAGAGCCCATTTATGAGCTCCATTTATGACTTCAAAGGGGCAAGCTGGCAGAGATATGACAGTGAAGATAAGGGGATGACTAATTAGTGGACTTGCAACAGGCTTTTAACACCCAGATCTAAAGCTATCTGTTTTTTCTTAACCGCTAACATTTATTTTCAAATACAAACAAGCTTTTAAGTAGTTTCTTAATACAGGTAATAGTTTTATCTTGATCCCGGCACTCTTGCCCCCATCTGATCAGGTTGTAATAGGGTATTCCACTTGGTAAGGGTCTTGTCCATGGCCTTGTAGAGATGGTTCTATAGTCCCTTAATAAAGCAGCACATAGTTGGCATATTTCTTCCCAAACTCTCCTAACATTTCTACTGCCATCTGCATACTTTTCACTTGACTTCACTCTGAAAATTGCCTGTTCCTCTGATACATACCAGAATCTTGGCTACTTGAACATTTGGGGTGGGGGGCGGATAGAGCAGACATGAACAACTATTCTTCCCGTTTCTGATGCCAGACATTTAATATTTGCAATAGTACAGCCATTTGTAAGAAAGGTTTAAGGCAGCTTCCTTTAAGATGAATTTCAGTTTTAAGATTTTAAGATCCTGTGAATGGAGGGACAATTCCAGAATTAACGTATACACTGCTATTGACGGCGATGTTATTTTTCATAGGTTTAAATACTTAACTGCCTGCATTCAGGGAAATGTATAGAAAAAGATACTGATTACACACCTTGCCTGCCTTTTTTTTTTTTTTCGTAAGAAAATCAAACATGAAGCTTAAATGCACAAACAATATAATCATATTCAAGGATTGGGAGCTAAAGCCATCACAAAAGTCTGCTGCTGCCAACATTCCAAAGAAATGTCAGATAGCTTGGGTGAGTTTATAAGTGAATTAAAATGCCAGAAACAAGGTCTCTGGGAAGTGCAAGGATTTTCATAGTTGGGAGGTAATGAAGGAAGAGAAGTGCATTACCCGGAGCTCTTGGGCGCAGCTCTAGGACATGGTGGAGAGCCTGCTTGCCTGCCAGCATCTCTTCTGTGTGCTCCTCCACAGGCAAGCAGCCATTCCACCAATAAATTGAACCTTCATTGCTTCCTGGCCGGACCCTGAGCTTTGCTAACTCTGTGTCTTTGCTCTTCCAAGCTGGCATGCTCTGTTGCAAGCTCGCTGCCTTTCAAGACCCAAAGGAAAGCCATTCCTTCCACAAAGCTTTTCTCCTCTTCCCACTCAGAATTTGCTCCTGGCTGAGAGCCTAGGCCACCGCTTGTACCTCAGCTACACCTCACGGCTCTGCTGAAGTCTCCGTACTGTCATCTGCACAGAACTTACTTTAGCTCCACTGCCAGCTCATGATATTTTTGAGGACGAAGGACATGCCTGGTTCATCTTTTTACATTTCATGTCTTATGTGTTATTTATTTATTGCATTTAAATATTTTATTATTTAAAACTTGAAAACTTTCAAAAGGAAATGAAAGACTGAAGCTGGGGAAATGACACAGGTTTGAAGGAGGAAAGGAATAGACAGGGTTATGTTAACGTATGAAAGGAGATTGCGGTTCCCCCAATAGTGGAAAAAAAATAAGCCCTGTAGTTAGAGTGCAGCTCGGTCCCTTAACTTCATGGACTTGAGTTAATTACCTTCACTACACCTTGGATTTTTCTTCCATAGAATGGAAATAGTAATATTTACCACAAGGTGGGTGTGAATATCACTTGAGATAATACATGTAAAAGTACTTTGTTAAAGAGAGAGCGAGAGGGAGGTCTCACACCAACGTGAGGCTATGATCACAGAGAACTCCAGAAAGAGAAGAAGGCGGCGGCGTGGGAGAGAAGCGTGTCCCCCGCCCCCTCACAGATTCACTTGATTCTGACAGAGCCCAGCCGATTGATAAAGTTCCAGTAGGCTCTTTGTGAGTTATCCACAGGGTTCTCTTTTTATCTCAGAAATATTTATATGTCTATAAGTCTCTATAAGATTTTTTTATTCCACCCTTCTTAAGACACGGTTATGGCTGTTGAATGTTTACTTTTCAAGCATTCCTTCTCCCTTTGAAGAAATCCACAAAGAAAGAGCAAAATGCTGACAAGCTTTCAAAGCCATGATTTGCAGGAATGATTTCTGAAGCGCAAGCAGACAACATCCGAGTTCATCATCAAATAATATTTCTAAAGCACCCTCTAGTGCCTGGCCCCAAGTCAGATGATCTAACGCCTGGAGAAGCTGCAAACGTTGTTGGGTTTTTTTTGTTTTTTAAAGTAAAATGGGCTCTCATGTCAGCTCCTGAGAAGCAAATCTGCACCGTGTGGAGGAAGCCTCAGGAGAGCTCTCTAAATAAATGTTAAGAACGGATCGCTTTAGAAAAATTAATGCAATTAGAAACATGAATGCTACTATACAATTCAAACCCCATTGTGGAATGAATAGTAAGACTCAAAGTCAAGTAAAAAACCCCATGGAATTAACAGGACTTGAGATCTAAATAAATCTCAGGGCAGGGGAACCTGCTCTGCATGTGACAAACTTTTGAGTCTGAGGAAAAGTCAGATGGCAAGCATCGATCGCTGCCCTCTGTTGGGGCCACTAGCCCATCTGCCGTCTGATTATGCCGCGGCTGGTACTAACCTGCAGTTCCCCATCACTAAGCAACATCTCAAGTGGGCACGTGGGCAACGCTATCACTTACTGGACTGTGATTTGGAACATGCTACGTAAGATTTAGGAGTCTTAGCTCATCACATGGGAAATAATGATAGTTCCGCCAACTTCCTGGCATTGCTTAGCCATTAGAGGAGAGCATGAGAAACCATGGGTAGTTCACTGGACTTAGTACTTGCTCAAAAACCCTACCAAAAACCCTACCATTTCTCCTAATTGTGGGGTTGATTTGGCGATCAGCAATTTTATAATATGCATTCCATATGACTCTTGCACATATCTTGTCAAAGGAATTTAACTCTTTTCTCTCATCCTATCATTCCCACGCCTTTGACAACGTAGTCATATTTTATATCATGATGATGAAACAGAGTAATTCCTGCTTAGATTAGTTAACTCCAAAGATAAATGCCTATTCATTCATTCATTCACTCTCAATTCCTAAATTCGGGTGGCCCCTTCACCAACTTGGAAACTTATTAACAAGACAGGCCAGATGCTCTTGTCAGCTACAAATAATCTTTATGGGCAGGGCTATAGAGAATACTGGGTCATTTTAAGAAGTCACTTTGAAAATAACTTTTGAACATGGAAAAGCTGAGCTCGTTCAAGAAAGAAGATATTTCCACGTTTTATTGTCAAGGTTATTCTTTACTGCATGGACCCTCACTCCTGCAGCTTGGGTCAAAGCACACACGGGGACACAGGTGTTGGCCTGTTTGCACAGGCATTAAAGAGTGCTGTAAAATGAGCACTGGCCTTTCAAGTCACTGTCTTTTTCTTTAAAATAATAATCTCTTCAATTTTACAAGGTCTGTATTATTTTTTGGTGAGAAAACACTGTGGAGTTCATGTTTTATTGTTCCTTGCAGTTATATAAATTGTATTTGGCCAAAACAAATGTAATTCCTACTGTGTGAACCGGGAACCCAAAATGTTGATTTTCCTCAAGTTATAAACAATGTGAAGATATGTTATACTGGGTCACAATTTTCCAGAGCAGAGCAAAATATGTAACTCAGTTTTAATAACAAAACTGCATATATCATTAAAGTTTCCTACTCCACACTGAACGTATTATATTACTTTGCTCAGCAAGAGACATCCTCTGTGTAGACCACAATTTCTAAAATACCATTTGATTGAATGGAAAACCTTTTAGCCATTTGTTAGTTAAAAAAATCTTGTAATGTTTAAAAGCTCATGGAAATTCTGCTTTGTCTTTACTAGTGGATATTAAATTTCTTCTCACCAAGTTTGAATGCCATAGATTTTGCAAGACATCGAGGGACAACCATTAAGATCCTTTTCCAAGTGCTAGATCAGCCTTCACATTTTGAGCATCTTAAATCAGACGACCCCTCTTTTGTACCCACAACAAACCTTATTTATACATTTCTTAGATTTTCAAGTGGCATTGTAATGATTTTCTTGCAAGTGTGCTCCCCAGATAGACTTGTAACTCCGTGAGCAGGGTCCAGATCACGCTACCTTTGTATTCTCAGGCCTGCACAATGCACATCATGGACTCCACTCCGAGCTCTAGGAATAGTGAATGAATGAATGAATGGATGAATGAATGAATGAATGAAATCACCAATTTACCTACCCACCTGTTCTGCTCAGAGTAATTCCGAAAACTTAAGAGCTTCATAAATATTACTTTTATGAAACTGAAGGGAATTAGGGAAGAGTACTTTATTTTTTTGAAAAAAGATCAAAGTTGGGATTAGCTAATCTAACCTCCTTATTTCACAGATGGAAATTTGGGGGCCTAGGAAAAGAAAGCTACTTTCCTCTTGCTAATGTCCCAAAACTGGGGGGAAAAAAAATGATCCTAAGTATGTTCACAGTGTTTTGTTGGTTTGTTACAAATATTCTTGTTAATTCTGTACATTTTGAAAAGTTTAAAAATGCATGAAGGAGCAGAATTTCTAAATATAAATAATAGCAGCAGAAGGTTAACTCTTCAGTTGCTTTTTTATGAAATGTTTACATATTTGGAATCATACTGTATAAACAATATTGCGCCTTATTTTTATATCAAAAATGTGACATAAACGTTTCTTAAGTTCTAAATACCATTTTAAATGATGAACATTATTCTCTAATATTAATAAAACAATTTACTTAACAATAGACACACATTTAAATTCTTTCACTTTTACAAATAATGCTTCACTTTTCCATATTTGTGCATTCATCTTTGTCCGTATTTCATGTTATTCCCTTACTAATGAATCTCTTTATAAAATTAGTGTGATGAGCATCGGAAAGTAGGTGTGCTCAGTTTCACGGCACCCTCCTCTGCCTTCCCCCTCCCCCTCCCCTCCTCTCTCCTCTTCCTCTTCTCCTCCCCCACA
>JAQZBX010006315.1:0-53593 GCA_029593785.1 Cabassous unicinctus | reverse complement strand
AAAGTGCAGGAGTGGGAATGCTCTTATGGCAATATGACAAGGTAGTGTCAGTGGTTTAGGGTGTAGGTAGGGGGGCTTTCAGGATGGGGCACATCTGGAGTAGGCTTATGGAAAGTGTGTGGGTGTTCATCCTGTCATAATGTGTTGTGTCAGGGAGTGGAGACCCACACGGTGAGTGGGAAGGAGATGGACCCCCATCTTTGGGAGGATCGATTCACCCAGAAACAGACAGGTAGCTGTCTCTTAGGAGCAAGGGTGGATCCTAATAGGGGAGGACAATCAGCGTGTCAAGCCCTCTTGTTGCATGTAACTATGAATCTTGTCATCCAATGAGTCAAGAAAGGGTGGTGTCATGTGCCTCAGGGGGATGGGGAGGAAGGAACAGAAAAGATCAAACAGGGGGTATTTAGTGGTCAGGAGAAATGTTTTTCATTACCTTACAGTAATGGGCACAGGACATGGTAAATATCATCAAAAATTATTAAACTGTACCGTCTAAATTGTAAACTATACTGTAAACCATTGACAATGTTTAGTAGCTATGTTTCACTATCTGTATAACAGTTATAACAATGCTACCATCCACATGCAAAAAGGTTTCAATATGGGGTGAGGGGAGGGGGAGGAGGTTGAGTGTATGAGAGTCTCTAGTATTCTGTGTGTGACTTTGCTGTGACCTAAAACTTCTTTGAAAATTAAATGAAAATTTGGGAGACACTGGGGAGTGAGAGGGGGAAGGTGCCATGGTACAGACTGGACACCCGAAATTGCAGTGATAAAAGGAAAAATGCTTTAAAATTTTTTTCCCCCACTTTTTGAATATCCCAATCCTTTAACTTTATTTTTTTTATTTTTAGTGTTTTTCTTTTTACGTTTCCATGTATTTTACCTCCTACATTTAAACTTATCATTATAATTTCATTTTCCTATTATATTTGGCTATTATATGGGCTTCATCTTCAGAGAAGGTTTGGATCATTGAAGAGTTACAGGGGGGACAGGAGATGATCATTGGTGGGGGGTGTCTTGGATGGGGGTTTCATGGGAAGAAGTTCACCTGAATATACATGAAAGGGATATAAAATTGTTTAAATGATCAAGTGGTTGGACATGGTCACAGTGGGTGGAGGATCACTCAATAAATGAGAGAATGCTGAATTCTGAGGCTGGAGAGCTCTGCCACATTCTCCAAGGGAGGAGCAGCAGTCTCCTGAGTGCAGGGGCAGTGTCTGGCAAAGGAGGATGGTCCACTAATGGGTTCTTGTTATTGATGACTAGCCTTATGAGTCTTTGTTCTTGTAATTGAATCTTAGCCTACTGTTATGTGGTGCCTAAGAGTTGACACCTGAGAGCCTCCTTGTTGCTCAAATGTGGCCTCTCTCTAAGCCAAACTCAGCATATGAATGCCTTACCTTCCGCCAAGCATGGGACATGACTCCTGGGGATGAGCCTCCCTGACAATGAAGGATTAATACCAAGTGCCAACTGGCAATATGATTGGAAAAAGACCTTGAATAAAAGGGAGAAAATGTAAAGATAAATGATTTCATATGGCTAAGAGATTTCAAAGACAGCTGGGAGGTCATCCCAGAGGTAATGCTTACACACACATCATTATGATCTCATAGAACACCAAAGTGGATATCACCCCACACAGAGGGGCTCCTGAGTGCTCTGTAGACACCCAGGTCCTATATAAGGGGGGATAGCTCCACAGATTGATGCCTTATCAGTGGGTTCTACTTTGGAATCTGTGCTCCTGAGAGTGACAGTTTTTGACTCAAATAAGTCCTCCTTGCCCATCGTCGATCAGTCCCTTCTATTCAAACCTACATGTGGTGCTGGAGTTTGTAGGTGTACTTCCAGAGACTGGAGCCTTTGGTTTTCCCATGTGCCAGCTGTGCCTGGAATCTCGGTGGAGCTGCAACTCCTACTCTACAGTTCAATGGACTCACCCAAATCACCTGACAAGGAGGTGATGATGGACAATGCCATCTCAGGGAATGGAGAGAGTCTGCAGCTGCATCCATCTTATCCATGGGATATAAGCCCCCTCTCACTTGGAGGTGGAGTGGTCATCACCATCCCAGACTCCTCAGGATTGGGGGAAGGGCTATGGACTAGAGTGGACTTGCTGGTATTCTGTTGTAGACATATTGTGATTCAAGCAATGGAAGAAAATACAACATTGAGGTGGAGCCAGTGGTCACTGGACGTTGTCAGGGCAGGGAGAGGGAAAAGCAGTTGTAATACAGGGGTTTGTCAGGACTTGGGAATTATCCTGAGTGACATTACAATGATAGATATAGGCCATTTTACATCAGCATATAACATGCAGAACCGTGTGGGAGAGAGTGTGGTCTACAATGTGAACTACGGTACATGCTTAGTGGCAGAGCCCCAGGATGTGTATATTCATTGCAGGTGATGTGCCACACTATGAAGCATGTTTATGTGGGAGTTTATAGGAGGTGTGGGAGGTGAGGAACATGTGAATCCTTGTAATTTTTGTGTAACAGTTATGTAATCTAAGCATATCTTAAAATAAAAAAAAATTAATTAAAAAAACAAAAATAAAACACACAATACCTCATTTACACCCCTATTACTGATACTTAGAATTGGTTTGATACCTTTGTTATAATTGATGAAAGAATATTAAAATATTAACATTAACTACAAATAAAACCTCTTACTGTTGGTTATGAATTTATAGAGAAATTGAAAATAGTAAAACTAACATTTATTTAGTACCCTGTAATGAAAAAGTTTAGAAACATTGAGAACTAGTGTTCTCTTTGTAAAAAAAAAAAACAAAAACAAAAAAACTACTTATAAAGCATTGTTTGAAGAGTGAAAAAAAAAAAAAGAAAGTGATAATTCAGCCTACTCAATGGGAGAAATTATTTGGTAACCATATATCTGGCAGGGCCCTAATATCCAGCATATAAAAGAAAACCTGCATCTCAAAAATAAAAAGACAAATAACACAGTTAAAAAATGGACAAGTGTCTTGAATAGACATTTCTCCAAGGAATAATTAAAAATGGCTAAAAAGTACATGAAAATATGCTCAACATCACTAGTTATTAGGGAAATGCAAATCAAACTACAATGAACTATCATCTTACATCCATTAGATTGGCAGCAATGAAAAAAAACAGTACTACAAATGTTGGAGAGGATGTGGAGAAATGGGAACACTTATCCACTGCTGGTGGGAATGTAAAATAGTTCAGCCATTGTGCAAGAGAGTTTGGCGGTTCCTCAGAAAGGTATCTATAGAACTGCCATATGATCCAGAAATCCCACTGCTGGGTATATACCCAGAATATTTGAAAGCAGGGACACGAACAGATATGTGCACACCAATGTTCATAGCAGCATTATTCACTATTGCCAAAAATGGGAAGCAACCCAAATGTCCATCAACAGAAGAATGAATAAACAAATTGTGGTTTATACATACAATGGGCTATTTCTCAACTGTAAGAAGGAATGCAGTATTAACATATGGGATAACATGGAGAAATCTTGAATACCTTTTTTTAAGTGAAGCAAGCCAAGCACTTAAGGACAAATATTACGTGACCTCCCTGACATGAATTAAGGAAAGTGAGTAAACTCACAGAGCTAGAGTCTGGAAGATAGGTTTACAGAAGACAGAAAGGGAGAAGAAGGTTGTGAGCCAATGCACATATGGGTAAAATCTATGATAAGTTGAAAGGGTGTAGTTGTGCAGTGGATGAGCATGTCTCTGGCGCAGTAATACTATTGGGTTTGGTGGTACTAGCCTGTGCATGGGGTAGGTTAGGGAGGGTGGATTGGACTGTCCATGGACCTTGGGGGAGGGTTGGAGTAGGGAGCAGTGAACTATGGGGATTTGTGGGTATGTGGTTTAAACTACAATGTTTGGAATATTCTTTTGGCAAATATGGTAGTGTAAGTTTACTGGTTTAGGGTGTTGGCTCTGTGGGGCATTCAGGACAGGGAGCACCTGGAGCAGGCTTCTCAGGAGTGTTTGAGTGTTCGTCACGGCATAGTGCATTGTATCAGTGGTGGAGTCCCAGCAATGAGCAGGAAGGTGGTGGACATCCATCCTGGGGAGTCCTGTTATGTTCTCAAATAGAAGGGTGGGAGCCTCTCGAGAGCATAGACAGTGCCTAATAGAGGAATTCAGACCAGTATGTCAAGCCCTCAATGTTGTTGCCAGTAACTATGACTCTTTTTCATCAATGAGTGAAGTTTGGTGGGTGCCTATAGGTCCCATGGGGAGGGGAAGGCAGGAATAGAATAGATGGAACATTGAACATTTTGGGGGTGATGGAAATGTTCTACATGATCTTGCAATGATGGATACAATCCATGTTAAATTTCAACAAAATTTATAAAAATGTATGGTCTACCCAGAATCCTCAGGATTAGGAAAATAATGATGGGCTAGAGTAGACTTATTGGTATGATAGCATAGACTTATTGTGATTTTAGCAACGGAATAACTCTTATCATTGACATGGAGGCAGTGGCCCCTGGAGGTTCCAAGGGGAGGCAGGGGGAAAAACAGCTATAATATGGGAACATTTTCAGGACTGGGGAATTGTTCTGAATGACATTGCAATGACAGATACAAGCCATCATATATCTTGCCATAACTTACAAAAATTTGCAGGAGAGTGAAATCTACAATGCAAACTATAATCCATGCTTAGTGGCAATGCTCCAAAATGTGTTCAGCAATAGTAACTTATGTGTCACAGTAATGAAAGATATTGTTAATGTGGGAAAATGTAGAAAGCATTGGGAGCAAGGCATATGAGAATCCCTATATTTTTTATTTAACATTTATGTAATCTAAGTACCTTATAAAGAAATAAAAAACTATATTTTTTAAAAAGTGTACTACCAAAATATAAACAATAATGTAAATCATTGACCATGATTAGTAGCATTGTTTTGATATTTGTACATCATTTGTAACAAAGGTACCATACACATGTAAAATGATATTAATAGGGGAAAGGGGAAAAGGGGGAGGAAATTGGTATATGGGAATCCCCTATATTCTGTACATGACTTTTCAGTATCTTAAGCTCTTTGAAGACAAAATGAAAAATAAGACACTGAGGGAATATATAGAAGAAAATTTCACTGTACATTCATGATAACAGATCTTACAGTGATGAAAGACATAATGTCAATTTTTAATTTTATAATTTTTATATTACTTTTTTGTTATTAAAGTTTTTTAAAAAAACTTTTGTATTGTATTTTTATTTTTAAAACTATCATAATTAATTCATTTTCTTTTCAATTTTATTTCGTTATTTACTTAGCTTCATTTTTTAGTAGTTTGAATCACCAAAGTGTTACAACTGTGGCAGGAGTCTATCATTGGGGTGGGGTGCCAGTGATGGGAAATGCATGGGAGGAGTTTCACCTGGGGCATACCTATAAGCCATATCAATGTGTTCAAGTCTCCATGGGTCATACTCGCGGTGGGTGGAGAGCCACAAAATAACTGAAAGAATATCAATTTCTCATTCTGGGGAGCTCTGCCACATTCTTTAATGGGACAGCAGAATCACATGAGTACAGGGACAGTGACTAGTGATGGAGGATGGACAATTGACAGGCCCTTGACATTGATGACTGTACTTATGAACCTTTACTTTTGAAATTGAAAGTTAGCCTAATGTTACATGATGCCTAAGAGTTAACTCTTGAGAACATCCTTTTTACTCAAATGTGACCTCTCTCTAAGCCAAACTCAGCATATAAACACACTGCCTTCCCCCAGTGTGGGACATGAATCCCATGATAAGCTTCCCTGGCACCAAGGAATTACTAACAATCACCAACTAGCAAAGCAATTGGAAAAAGACATTGGCCAAAAGGGAGAAAGGGTAAAGACAAATGAGTTTATATTGTTAAGACACTTCAAAGTGAGTAGGGAGGTCATTCCAGAGGTTATGCCTATGCACATCTCAGCAGGTTCTTATTGTCCCCCAAGTTAATATTGCCTCAAATAGCAGAGACATACAGACACTATAGTCTAAGCAGATAGCTATAATTTAAACAATATTCCACACTTTGTGACAGTGCTCCAATATGTGTGTATCAATTTGGCACCCTGCCAGTTGGTCCTACTTGGGAATTTATGCTTCCCAGTGTGACAGAGGTGGAATCAGTTATGGTTTCCCTACACATGGCTCTTCTACCCCTTCTATTAACCTATAGTACTAACTGCCAGTTGGGCCCTGAATCTCAACAGTGCTGCAACATTTACTCTCCAGTTCACTGGATTCACCCAGGACAGCTAACAATGAAATGATGATGGACAGTGACCATCCCAAGACACAGAGAGAGAGTCTACAACTGCAATCAAGGTAGCCCCATCCATCTGCCCCATGGGATCTAAGTTTCCTCCCAGTTAGAAGCAGAATGGACATTATCATTCCAGAATCTTCAGGACTGAAGAATGAACAATAGACTAGAGTAGACTTTCTGTTATTCTACTATAATCTTAATGTTATTCTGGCAATGGAAGAACTTCTATCATTGATGTGGAGGCACTGGCCACTGGAGTTTCTGAGGGAAGGGACAGTGAAAAATAGTTGTAATATGGGGACATTTTTGCGATAATGTAATTGTCATGAGTGACATTGCAATGACAGATACAGACCATTATATATCTTGTTATAGTTTACAAATTGTTCAGGAAAGAACTTAAATTATAATTTAAACTATAATCCACACTTTGTGGCAGTGCTCCAATATGTGTTTATCAATTGTAACAAGCATGCCATACTAATGAAGGATGTTGTTAATGTGGGAAAAGTGTGGGAGGGGTAAAGAGTGGGGCATCTGGGAACCCCCTACATTTTTTATGTAACATTTATGTAATCTAAGTATCTTTTAAAAGGAAAAAGAAAAAACATGGCCATGTTATTTGTCTTAGTTAATCTTATCTTCCTCCTGAGCCCTTGTCAGAAATATTAATTAAATGTAAAACCCATCTTAATCTTAGTCCCAGCAGAAATTTTTAAAAGTCCTTTTAGGATATATTCAGTTTATCCTCTAATAAAAATATTTAATTTTGGAGAAAGTCTCCCACTCTTCCTTTTTCCAATAAGAGGTGTTCATGCATATGAAGGAAAGAAACCCATGTACACTCCTGTGGGAGGGTTAAAATCTCATTTTGGAAGTGTTGTCCTTAGTCTCTGGCTTTCAAGCAATGTCTTTTGGAAGCCTGGTTGCTGCTTGCTCTGCTGCATTGGCAGGTGGTGTCTTCCACTAAAATAATTCATGAGTTTACCACTCTTGGTTGATCAGAGCCTAGTGGTGTTCACTGGGTGACTAAGCCTCACCTTGGCATCTGTTGGAGGCACAACTCTGTGTCTCCACATCTTGCTCCATCCTGCGCCACATCTCCAATTTTCCCTTCCATGGCAGGCACCATGGGGCCATAAATATCAACTTAGCATCAGTGCCCAAAGGGTGTATAGGGCAGCTCAGGGCAAGTAAACCTGAGACCCCTGGGCCTGGTCACACAGCATAGATGGGTTTACTTTGATGTGGATCTTCCCAGATTGGAACTGACAAGTTTTATTCTCAAAATTACCCCCTATTTATCCTATCTGAGATTGTCTCAAAAAGGGGATATCCAAGAACGCATATAATCTTTGTAATCTTTTCATATGAGCAACACAAATATAAAATCATAGAATAAGTCTATTGAGAAATATGAGTTACTTTTACAAAGAGATTTAGCAAAATTTTATTTGGTGCAAGGGAAAAAATTAGTTATTATTGGTGAAAATAAACTATAAATTTTAAAGAGTATAACATTTCTCAAGCTAATTTATAAATTATAAGTGGTAGAATGATGAAAAAGAAAAACAGGATATATCTTTGAATGCATAAATAGATTAAAATCAATTTTTGATTAAGAATGTAAGAGAACATTTTATAAACATATTAATGTATATACTAACCAAGTTATCTCAATAAATTAATTAAATTTTATTTTACTAGCATAAATATTTAAATGCAAATGAATGGGAAAAAATTGAAAGGATAGGAAGAGAAATAAGAACAGATATGTTCCTAATGTGGTAAAGTAGACTGATTAAAATAATAGTTAAATGAAATATTTCAGAAACTGTGTTAAAAAGTTTAAACAATGTACAACATAAAGAAGAAAATAATATGATTTATATGTTATTTCAAGTTGACTGAATAGTTTTACAATTGTCCATTTCAGATTAAATCTTGATAACCTAGCCTGGTTAAGCACTGTTGCCACACCCTTAATATATACATACAACTTATTAGACATAAGGATTGCTTAGAGAAACAGAATTAAAGAAGGACTGAGAAAAATGTTTTTTTGCAAATCTAAAAGACAAAGTTCTGATATTTAAAAAATTTCAATAAAATTTGAAAATCAAAAATGTGCAAAATTAAGCATATTGATAACAAGAAAATATGAATAATTGTAAACATGTCTTCAATTATCACAAATTAAAAAAATTGTGAATGGAAAAAATTTTGTGCAATAACCAAAAAAAAAAATCCCTATAATATACAGTGCTGTGTATACCTGGTGTACTTTTGTGTTCAGGTGTCTATTATGATTTCAATCACCTAATATGTTCTCTGTGAATATGTGTTGCATGAATTAATAAAATCTTATGGACACAAAGGAGATGTGACAATGCTATACATTACTAAAGGCCACATAAAAATTTAACGTTTTTTTTTTTAAAGCAATATGGTGTTCAAGAGACTGGAACCTTTTATATTCTTTGATTCAGCAACACAATTTGTTGGAATTGTGAAGAGCAAAACTTCAATTTTCAAATTAGTTATGAGACAAAAGTTGGAAACAACTTATCTAAATAAAACAGGTGAATGGCTAAGTGGTTAAATGTGATGAATTCCATCGAATACTGTGAAAATATGATAGTTATAATGGTAAAACATACATATACATAGTAACGGTATATAAATTTTTTCCAATATGCAACATTGGAATGTATAAAATAAGAAGCCAAATGGACATTTGCAAACAAATAATGAAGTGAAAGAGTTGGTTTCTTTGGTAGTGGAACTGTGGGTAAATTATCATCTTTTAATTCTGATTAGTGATGTATTATTGTCTATTCCAAGTACAAGAAAATATGTGCCTCCGATTGTGTATGTGTGTGTTGTGTGTCTGTATATCTATATGTATTGGGAGGGAAAAGGAACTACTGGACCTCGTTTTAAAGATTGTAATCATTTATTTTGTCTCAATTTGAAAGAAGGAAAAATGGATTAAATGGCTAAAAAGATGGAGTCATATATAACAGCAATGATCATTTTTTACTCTATAGGAAAAATGTTATTGCTTTCCTTCAGGACTACATATTGAAAGAATTCCAATTTTTCAAAAGTTCCTTGTATATAATATTGGACACTCATCTACAACAGGACAAAAATGTTTTCTTTCCAGGGAATTCCCCACCCAACATTAACCTTCTTATGGATCTCTTCATGGTCTCATTTCTTTGACTGTAGATAATAGGGTTGAGTGTTGGGAGCACTACTGTATGAAGATAGAAACCATAAGATCAAAAGCAGTTGGAAAATCTGAATTTGGTTTTAGGAACTCAAAGATGCCTGTGGATAGGTCAAATGAGATAACAAAGTGGTGAGGCAGGCAGGTAGAGAAGGTCTTGGATCGGCCCTCAGCAGAGGGTATTTTTAGAACTGTGGAGAAGATGTGGATAAAGGAGTGGACAATGGAGGACAAGCACATGTATGCCTTGATAGACATGAAAACAGCCACTCCAATCACTCCAAGGTAATCATTGGAGCAGGAGAGCTTAAGAAGCTGGGGCTCATCACAGAAGAACTGGTGGATTATTTTTGCCCTGCAGAATATGATGGAAAATGTGGCTGTTGTGTACAAGGTTCCAGAGGCAGCCCCACTCAGCCACACACCTGCCACAGCCCCCCAATAGGTACCAGGATCCATGATGATCTTGAGTTGAAGCAGGAAGCAGATGGCCACAGAGAGGACATAAGACATCGTGGTGAGAATGGCCACCTCAGCCCAGGCCAGTGAGGTGAAGAAGAAAAGTTTGAAGCATGCACTGACTGGGAAATATAGCCATCACACTTCAGGGAACTGTCAAAGGACTGCGGGACCATGACAGAAATGAATGAGAGGTCCAGGAGGGAGAGGTGCTTTAAGAAGTAATACATTGGGAATTGGAGAGCCTGGTCCAGTGTGGTGATGGTGATGATGATGAGGTTACCTGCCAAGGCCAGTAGGAACATCACCAAGGAGAGCAAAGTGTGTAGGATCCGCAGCTCATGGGTGTCAGAAAATCCCACGAGGAGGAATCTGCTCATTGTGGTTACATTTTCTAGAACATTTTCAAGATACAAAATGTGGAGGTGGTGTGTAGAAGATAAGAGAAAATGGGAAATGCACTGGAAAGATATTAACATAAATGTCCATTCATTTATTCACCGTTTCTTTAGAAATTCCTTATAAGCACCTGTTATGGATCAGCTGTGCTCTAGGTATTGGGGTTCCACAAATGAAGAGATTTGTGTCTTGCATTCATGGAACATACAGTCTATGCTAGTAAATCAAATAGCTATAGCTGAGTGAACATGTGGCCAAAATCAGTGGACATCTTCCAGAAAAATGCTTCCATCTACAACACACACACAAAAAATCATTATTCCATTTCCACAGGTGAAAGTCCATCATTTTCCTTTAAGGCAACAACAGAATAGCAGGGATAAGCTCTTGGATAGAGGATTCTGAAATTTTGTGAGTTGCATTTGTATGTGGTAAATTGCTCTAATTTTGCAAATGGAATGACATTTAGAGGAAATATGGCACTGCACTTTGAAACATGGGTTAGATGGTTGAATAGCGTGATATTTAAGGTCCTTTCCTGTGCAATAATTCTGCTATTTAAAAGAGAGCTGACTGTAATTGTGGACTGTCACCAAAAAGTATAGAGTTATCCTCCTTTCAATTAATAATTTATTAATGGCAGCTCATCAAATCTAGAACAAAACACTTAAAATATTCATATGTATGTCACTTTCAGAATCAGTATTTATTCTAACTGCCTGGTGTATCTTCTGTATCTATGAACTTTCCATTTCAATCTTCATTTTGTTCAACTTCTCTTCACATCATTTACCTTCAGTTCAAGTAATTAAATAGTTACTGATGATTTACTGCATGCAAAAGTATTTGCCAAAAGTGAAAAACTTAGTGATTGTTTTGAAGTTCTCTTAAATGTTTAAGGAAAACATTCAAATATTTAGTATACAACTTGAAAAAAAAATAAATTGAAGGGTATAGAGTGATATTTCAGAGAAGGGAGAAGTCAAGTTTAGATTCCTTGTCCAGTGTTTGGGATTTGAAGGATGGATGTGGACAAGTGCTCTCCCCTCATTAAAAGAGTTCTACCCTCGTTAAAATGCTTAACAGAATATGAGAGTTGATGGGTTACTTCATAAGACAGCCCCCACATTCTTGCATTTTTCCATTCTTCTGTGAGTTCTGCACAACAGCTGGAAAACTGCTGCATCAATGTGTTTGTTTAGCTTTACTCTAAACCCCAGGAAATCTTAAAAATGATAACCTGGAGAATCTTAAACTTGAAGCTAGCACCCCTGCCCCTTTCCCTATTGATCTGGGAGAGGTTCTCATTAATTAATAGCCTTTTATTTGGTTTTTGTTTCTAATGTGTGGTATCAATCCCCCTGCTGACATTCTTCTGTGAAGAAAGAAGTTAGATTAGAGGACACCATTTCAACATCCTTTTCGCTGGTTGGGGTCTCTGGTTTAAAATTTTTAATAAAAATGGAAATTAAATTAACTAAAAGATGTTATGCTTTTGTTATGGCTGCCAAATTAGAAAGCCTCTTTTTTCTCACTATGCCAATATGAATTATAAGATTAATATATCTAGATCACCTGTCCAACTTTTTCCATTTTGATCAAAGTCTCAACCTCTATAATAAAAAGCAGGATGAATGAGAGACCAAAGTATGTGTCTCCAACAAAATTTCTTTCTTTCAATGTCCCAATTTTTGCAATTTTCACTGAAGTGATAAGATGAAAAATAGCATTACTGTCCATACTTAATTTTGATTTTGGTTCAGTAAATATTTTAATTTGTCAAATATGTACAAGTAATTATCAATAGACATGGAAGTCAGACACTAAACAACTTTAAGTGCTCATTTTTATGAAAGAGACACGATATTAGAAATATATATTATTTAACCCACACAAGTATTTTATCCTCTATGAGTTAAATAATTTGATCTCAATCTTATAGGAAAAATAAAACTGAGAGTACTTAAGAGAATTGGCCTTTCCAATTAACACTACTTCCTCACATGTGAAAAACTATCAGTATTAATGAAATTCAAGCAGGACCATTGGTATTTTCTTTAAAGCCACAATTACACAGAAAGCATATCTATCCAAGGATATTTCTCAACCAGTGATATGAGGGATTACTTGAATAAATGTTTTGAGGCTGTTTTACTGAGAACCTAGATATACACATATATATACATATATATATATATTAATCTTTTCCAATTTACTTGTTTTTCATATTGTGGTTCACTTTTGTAATACAATTATATAAATTCAAGCAAAGGATTACATTAATCTGCTCATTTTCAAGGAAGTAAGCTTTGGACTTTGTTATATTTAACAATCATGCTTTTTCAAACTCGATTTGAAGATTATAGGATTTTGATTGTTTCAAAAAATTCTTTCCCTCTTTCCTTACTCAAAATTAGAAAACTCATGACATCTGGTTCTCTTTGTGTGGCCAGCTATCAAAGCTGATTACCAATTGCTGAATTTTATCATGTATACTGAAAGAGTTCTTTATAAACATATTGTTTCCCCTGAGAACCAAGTTCTTTTGGCATCTTTCCCAATAGAAGCCTGAACCGAATGGTAAATATATCTCATTTACTTTACCCACATGGCACTTGGGACTTGGAGTCCTTGAAACTTCACAGAGAGGAGAAATAGTTAATAAAGGCAGGTTTTGTGTGAACGTCGCTCAGTGCTCTCAGACTTTAATAGATCTGTGAGTCACCTGGACAGACCATCAAATTATCAAAACTGACAGAGCCTGTCAGAAATTCAGATTCAGTGGGTCCCGGTCATGTCTACATACTTGAATTTCTAATATGCTACCAGATGATGCTAAGTTTGATTGTCTGAGGGACACATCTGGGGAAATATTTCCCTAGCTATCATGTATCTGAAATTTCTAAAATAAAAAAATTTTTTTGAATGAATCTCTAATGAAGATATCCCAGAAAACTAGAAGTCAGTGTTTGTTTTTTATCTTAGAAATTCAGAACTATCATCAAACCTCAGATGTGCAATACCTACCAAACATAAAAATGTCTTTTAAAAGATCTCTAAAGGAATCTTACAACAGTATCTGAAAATGTCATAATGTGGGCCCGGTCATTACAATTTATTTAAAATCTTTGCTGCACATTTATAAGTACTTAGAAATAAATATAAGTCTGCAATTGTTGTTTTGTAATTTCTGAGTTCTCTTACACTGCTTATAGATAATTTTTCAGTAATAATCATATGACTACATATTAAACACTGAATTTTCTGCATTTTAATTTTCCTTAAAATAAAATTAAGAGAGAAAGAATTATTGAGCTTAGGTTATGAAAATATTACAGATTTTTAATATTTCCAAATTCCTTTTTGAAATAATGTAATGTTCTATTGCTCCTAGTTCTTTAAATTTTTATTTTTTATTGTAAAGAATCTTTAGATGACATAAATGTTCCAACAATTATATAGGGGATTCCCAAATAGCCCACCCTCTCTGCATCCCCCACTCTCCCCCATTAACAAAATCTTTCATTAGTGCGGTACATTTGTTACAATTTATCAACACACATTGAAACATTGCTACTAACCATGATAAATAGTTTATGTTAGAGTTTACATTTTGTCCCACAAATGTTATAGTTTTGCCAATATGTATAATGGCTTGTATCCATCACTACAATATCATGCAGGAGAAATCCAATGTCCCAAAAATGCCCCTGTGGTACATATATTCTTCCCTCTCCCTCCCCTCAGAACCTGTGATGGCCATTGCCTTTATATCAATGATAAAAGTTATTCTATTGCTCAAATAATAATAATTCTACTTTAGCTCATATTTGCATTCCCCCCTCATGTTTGTCCATTCCTCAATCTTCAGGATTTGGAGATTGTGATGCCCACTCTGTTTCTGATTGAGAGGGTGCTTATATACTATGGGGCAGATGGATGGAACTGTCTTGCTTGCAGGTGTATATACTCTCTGTTTTTTGAGATGGGCATTGTCCAACATTACCCTTTTGTTAGTTGTCTTGGGTGACTCCAATAAACTGCAAAGTAGGTGTACAACTCTGCTGAGATTCAGGGCTCAACTGGCATTATGAACAGACTGAAGATTTAAGTCTCTGGGACATATATTTACTGAGTACAGTGCTAATTATAAGTTCAAGTAAAAGGGAAAGATGAGCCATGTGTAGAGAAATTATAAATGAGTCTAACTCTGTTACATTGGAGAACATATATTCCAAAATAAGTCCCTCTGACAGAGTGCTGAATTCCTAAGATTGTCTGCCTTGCCTATAGTGTCTAAATATCTCTAGAGCCTTCAGGTGACCTTGTTTGAGGCACTGTCTACTGCAGCAGTCAGTGGCATCCTGCTGAGATGTGCATAAGTATAAACTCTGGAATGACCTCCCAACTCCCTTTGAAATCTCTTAACATAAAATCACATTTGGATTTAATAATTCCCCCTTTTGGTCAAGGTCTTTTTCAAAATGCATAGCTTGTTGGATCTTGGTAATAATCCCTCAGTGCCAGGGAGGCTCATTCCCAGGAGCCACACTACGGGGGAAAGTAGTGCATGTATATCCTGCTATGTTCTCAAGTAGAGGGCAAAGAATCTCTCAAGAACATAGGCATTGCCTAAAAAAATAGACCTAAATGTCAAGAATTCAATAATATTTCATGTAATTATGAACCCTATTCTTATAAGTGGTTACCATAGGTTCTGAGGGGAAGGGGATGAAAGAATAGAATAGATGGAATAGGCCATTTTTAGTGCATTGGAATTGTTCTGCATATCTTGCAATGACAGATACAGGCCATTTTAAGTTTTGTCAAAGTTTATAAAAGTGTATCGTACAAAAAGTAAACCACTGACCACAGTTAGTAGCAATGCTTCAATATTTGTACATCAATTGTAAGAAATGTACCACACAAATGTAAATTTTTATCAATAGGGGAAAGTGAGTGAGGGGTGGGATTGGTTATATGAGAATCCCTTATATATTTTCTATGTGACTTTTCTGTAACCTTGAGCTTCTTTGAAAATAAAGCCAAAAAAAAGGAGAAAAAAAAAGACCCTGGGGGAACATACAGAAGAAATTTTCATTGTACATAGAAATTAACATATCTTATGGTGATGAAAAATGAAATGAAAAATTTTTAAATTTTTCTTATTTATTTTTGTATTTTATTAGTTTTTAAATTATTACTTTATTATTTTTATCCATTTATTTCTTTGGCTTTGATTTTAGGGAGGTTATGGATTGCAGAAGGGTCATTACAGTTTCAGGGGAGGATTTTGGGAGGCCTAGGAGACCAGAAGCACATCCTGAAACATTCTTGAAACATCCTTGAAAGCATTGAAGGATGAAACTGCTCATCTGCAGAGAAGATTTATGAGAAGAGCACTGTGCAACATGGAGGCTGTGCCCATCTTCCACTGGTGGGCAAGCCACCTTGGAAGCTTTTCCTTAATTGAAGTTGGAAGCTCCATTTCCCAAAACTCTGGGAGGAAGTGACAGTTGTACACTGACTTCAGCTACTCATTAGTAAATTTGGCTGACTAAAGTATAATAACAAAAACAGCTAAAGTTTGAACCTGTTCCATTCAGCCAGAGACCAGTAGCTGCCATTTTAAAAAATTACAATCCATACAAAGAAAAGGGAAGATATGACCCAGTCAAAGAAACAAGATAAGCCTACAGATGACATAAAGGACTTAAGACAATTAATCATAGATGTTTAAACAAATGTCCTTAATAAATTCAATGAGATGTATAAAGAGATTCAAGATATTAAGAAGAAACTGGGTGAGCACAAAGAAGAATTTGAAAGCATACATGGAAGAATAGCAGATCTTATTTGAATGAAAATCACAATAAATGAAATTAAAAATACACTGGAGGCATATAACAGCAGATTTGAGAAGGCAGAAGGAAGATTCAGTGAACTTGTAAACATGGCCTCTGAAAGTGAACATGCAAAAGAACAGATGAAGAAAAAAAGGAAAAATTGAAAAAGGTCTCAGGGAACTAAATGATCGCAAGAGACATGCAAATATGTGTCATCGGAGTCTCAAAAGGAAAAGAGAAGGGAAAAGTGGCAGAAGGAATATTTGAGGAAATAATGGTTGAAAACTTCCCAACCCTATTGAAGGATGTAGATATCTGTGTTCAAGAAGCATAACATATTCCCATCTCTTCAGAAACCATGGAGGCCAAAAGTGGTGGTATGATACATTTGAGATACTGCAAGAGAAAAGCTGTCAGCCAAGAATCTTATATCCAGCAAGATTGTCTTTCAGAAATGAGGACAAGTTTAGAATATTCACAGATAAACAAACTGAGAGAATTTGGAACCAAGAGACAGGATTTGCAGGAAATACTAAAGGAAGTGCTGCAGCCCGAAAAGAAGACAGGAGAGGAAGTCTTGGAACAGTGTCTAGAATTGAAAATTATGTCAGTAAAAGTAACTAAAAGTTTAAAAAGAGTGGTAAAAATAAAATATTACAGGTAAAACCCAAAGGTCAAAATGGGTGAAATAAGACGTGTCTTTACAGTAATAACATTGGATGTTTATGGATTAAACTCTCCAATCAAAAAACAGACTGGCAGAAAGCATAAAATAATATGATCCATCTATATGCTGTCTACAAGAGACTCACCTTAGACCCAAGGATACAAACAGATTGAAAGTGAAAGACTGGAAAAAGATATTCCATGCATGCAGTAACAACAACAAAAAAATGCCAGAGTAGCTATACTTATATTGGATGAAACAGGCTTTAAAAGCAAAGATGGTATTAGACACCTAGAGACAAGGAAATACTTTACATATTCATATAAGGGGCAATTCACCAGGAAGAAATAACAATCATAAATGTATACACACCTAACCAGAATAACCCAAAATTTATGAGGCAAAAACTGGCCAAACTGAAGGGAGAAATAGATGTCTCTACAGTAATAGTTGGCAACTTCAAAACAACACTCTCAGCATTGGATAGAACATCTGGGCAGAGGATCTGAAAAGAAACAGAAACCTTGAATTATATGATAAATGGACCAAACCTGATAGAAACATACAGAACATTGTAACCCAAAGCAGCTGGATATCCATTCTTTTCAAGTTCTCATGGATCTTTCTCCAGGATAGACCATATGTTGTGTCACAAAGCAGCTCTCAATAAATGAAACAAGATCAAAATTATACAAAGCACTTTTTCTGATCATAATGGAATAAATTTGGAAATCTAAAAAGGTGGGAAAAGGAAAAATTCACAAATATAGGGAGATTAAACAGCACACTCAATAATCATTGGGTCAAAGAAGAAATTGTGAGAGAAATCAATAAATATTTTGAGATGAATGAAACCAAGAACACAACATATCAGAACCTATGGGAAGCAGTGAAGGCAGTGCTGAGAATGAATTACATATCCCTCAATCCTTATATTAAAAAATAAGAAAGAGCTAAAATCAGTGCCCTAACTACACAGCAGGAGGAACTAGAAAAAGAACAGCAAACTATTCCTGAAGCAAGTAGAAGGAATGAGGTAACAAAGGTCAGAGCAGAAATAAATGAAATTATGAACAATAGCAGCAAAAACAACAAAAGAGAGAATTAACCAAACCAAAAGTTGGTTCTTTGAGAAGATTTTAAAAATTGACAATCCCTTAGCTACACTGATAAAGAAAAAAAAAGAGAAGATGCAAATAAATAAAAAATGAAAATGGAATATTACTACTGAACCCATAGAAATATAAAGGATCATAAGAGGAGACTATGAACTACTTTCGCCAGCAAAATGACAATGTAGACGAAGTGGAAATATTCCTAAGAATGTATGAACAAACTACACTGACCTTAAAAGAAATAGAAAACCTCAACAAACCAATCACATGTTAAGAGATTGAAACAGTCATCAAACAAGTCCCCAAAATGAAAAGCTCAGGACCAGATGATTTCATAGGTGATTTCTACCAAACATTCAAAGAAGGTTTAATACCAATCTTACTCAAGTTCTTCCAAAATATTGTACAAGAAGGAACACTATGAAACTGATTCTGTGATGTCAATATCACTCTAATACCAAAGCCAGAAAAATATATTTTGAAAAAAAAGGAAAAAAAAAAACATTTCTCAAATGAAAAAGATGCAAGTATCCTTTAAAAAAAAATACATGCTAATTGACTCCCAAAACACATAAAGAGAATTACTCATCATGATCACTTGGGTTTTATTCCAGGCATACAAGGGTAGTTCGACAAAAGAAAATCAATTAGGGTAATACACGACCTTAATAAATCATAGAAGAAATATCAAATGGCCCTATCATTTGATGCATAAAAGGCATTTTACAAAATACAGCATCCTTTCTTGCTAAAAATACTACAAAAATAGGAATTGAAGGAAACTTCTCAACATCAGAAATGGCATATATGAACATTGTACGCAATGGTGAAAGACTGAAAGCTTTCCAGTTGAGATCGGGAAAAAGACAAGGATGCCAACTGTCATCAATGTTGTTCAATATGGTGCTAGATGTTCTAGCTAGAGCAATCAGGAGAGAAAAAGAAATAAAAGCATCCAAACCAGAAAGTAAGAAGTAAAACTTTTGCTATTGGCAGATTCTATGATCCTACCTAAACGTACCAAAAAATTGACAACAAAGCTGCTAGAGCTAATAAATGATTTCAGTAGAATGACAGGTATGATATCAATAGGCAAAAATTAGTGGTGTTTATAAACACTAGTAATGTGCAACCTGAGGAGAAGGTAAGGGAAAAAATTCCATTTGCAATAGAGATAAAAGAATCAACTATTTAGCTATAAACTTAACAAAGGATAGAAAGCACTTGTATTCAGAAAACTACAATGCATTACTTAGTGAAATTAAAAAAAAGACCTAAATAATTTGAAGAAAATTCCATGCTCATAGATTGGAAGAAAAATATTATTAAGATGTCAATTTTACCCAAATTGATATACAGATTCAATTCTATCTCAATAAACTTTCCACCAACTTTTTTAAAGAAATGGAAAACACAATTATGAAATTTATTTGGAAGGGTAAGTGGTCCTGAGTAGTCAGAAAAATCTTAAAAATGAAAAGCAAAGTAAGAGAATATTCAATTCTGGACTTTAAATCATTTTACCTGGCTACAGTGGTAAACACAGCATGGTATTAGAAT
Source organism: Cabassous unicinctus (assembly GCA_029593785.1). Lineage (NCBI taxonomy): Eukaryota > Metazoa > Chordata > Mammalia > Cingulata > Chlamyphoridae > Cabassous > Cabassous unicinctus. Next base: position 33,985 of record JAQZBX010006315.1, on the reverse strand, counting down.
AAAGACAGAGACATAGACCAATGAAACAGAATTAAGGTTCAGAAATAGACCCTCACATCTACAGTCAAGTGATTTTTGACAAAGCTGTCACACCCACCCATCTAGGGCAAAGTAGTGTATTCAATAAGTGGGGCTGAGAAAACTGGATATTCATATCCAAAAGAAAGAAAGAGTACTGCTGTCTCACACCTTATACAAAAATTAACTCAAAATGGATCAAATACCTAAATATAGAAGCTAGAATCATAAAGTTCTTAGAGCAAATGTAAGAAAATATCTTCACTACCTGGTACTAGGTGGTGAATTCTTAAACCTTACACCTAAAGCATAAGCAATGAAAGAAAACATGGATAAATGTGACCTTCTCAAACTTAAATACTTTTGTGATTTCAAATGACTTCATTGAGAAGGTGAAAAAGCAGTCCAGTTAATGGGAGAAAATACTTAGAAACCACATACCCAAGAAGGTTTTGATTTCCATTTTATATTAAGAGATATACAACTCAACAATAAAAGAGCAACCTATATAATTTTAAAATGGGCAAAAGATTTAAATAGACATTTCTCCAGAGAGGAAATACAAATGGCCAAAAAGCACAAGAAGAAAATTTTAATATAACTAAATTTTAGGGAAATTCAAATAAAACTGACAATGAGATATCATCTCAACTACATAGAATGACAATTATTTAAAAAACAAAACAGAAAAGAGTAAGTGCTGGAAAGGATGTGGAGAAATCGGAACACTCCTTCACAGTTGGTGGGATTAGAAAATGGTGCAGCCTCTGTGGAAGATAGTTTGGATATTCCTCAGGAAGCTAAATTCAGAACTATCATATGATCCAACAATTCCTCTACTAGGAATATATCTATAAGAACTGAAAACTGTGATGTGAACAGACATTTGGACATCCATGTTCAAAGTGGTTATTCACAATTGCTAAAAGATGGAAACAGCCCAAGTGCCCATCAACCAATGAATGGAGAAACAAAATATGATGGAATACTATGCTGCAGTAAGAAAAAAATGAAATTGGGATACATATGATAACATGGATGAATCTTGAAGATGTTATGCTAAGTGAAATAAGTCAGACACAAAAGGAAAAATAGTGCATGGTCTCACTAATATGAACTAAATACGAAAAGTGAACAGATGCAGTTAAAACCTAGACTATAGATTATTAGGAGATAACAGGAAGGCTGAGAAGGGGCACTGGTTCTTAATGTATATAGAAGTTTAAATTAACTTGACTGCAAAAGTGTGGAAATGGTTAGAGTTAATTGGGAACACATAGTGAGTAGAAATAATGCAGCTGTTTTATAAATGGGATTGTGGCTGAAAAGGGTAGTCTAGGGATGTAAATAACATTTGAAAGAGTGAGAGAATAATATAGGGATTGAATAATGCAGTGAACCCAGAGGTGAATGAGGATTGTCGTTGATTTTACAAATAAACGAATGTCATTCTGTGAACTAGAATGGATGTACATCACTATTGCAGGGTGGTGGGAATGTGGAGAAGCATGGGAAAATACAATTAATGTAACCTATGGACTACAGTTAACAGCAATACTGTAATATTCTTGCATCAATGCCAAAGATGTACTGTGTTGGGGGTATGGAAAAAAAATGCCAAATGTATACTACGGACCATAGTTAGTGGTGGTAATCTGATGATATTATCTCATAATCTGTTACAAATATTCCACAATGATGTGGTGTGTTGGTGAAGGGGTGTTATAAGGGAATTCCACACATGTGCATGATTGTTTTGTAAGTTCACAACTTCTGTAATAAAAATATAGTTTCAAAAAATGTCAAATTTCTTGCAAAATGTTCTAAGAATATACCTTATAATGCACTAATTAATTATATTATGAATGAAAAGGGATTAAAATGCCAGATAAGAGTGAAAAAGAAGGTAATAGAATAAAATGTGAAACTGCCGGCCAATGTTTTTTTAAAATTAGTTAATGTGATTTATTCACTAAAGAGGGAAAAAGAACAGGCTGGCTCCCTTATTTATACTTAAGCATTCCAATAATGCTTACACCTTTCAACTATGCACTTTCTGTTTCCTCTGCCAGGAATTTTCTTTGCCAGATAGCCACTTGGCTGCTCCTTTCCTTAAGCTTTTTTTACACATGGTGTTATTAGTAAAGGCTGTTCTGTATCAGACGACCTAGGACCTACCCTGTCTCTCACTTGCTCTGCTTTCTTCATCTCTAAAGTCTATCATGATCTAACATGGCACATGTTTATGTGTTTATTGTTGATGGTCTCCCCACTATGTCCTATAAGGATGGAAATTTGTATAGTTTCCCTCTTCTGAATTTCCCCCTTGGGGTTCATATAAATTAAATTGAATGAGTGATCAATGAAAGAATAAAAAATGTATGAGTGGGCATTCGGTCCTGTAGCTTCCAACATTCACTGGAACACAGAAGGCAGTGGAGAACCACCAGTGTCCGTGTCGCATGGAAATAGCATGCGGGAGCAAGGCAGGAACAATGAGGGCTGTGGTCAGGGAACAGGACCCTGCAACTAAAGATAAGGCAGAAGAATTTACTTGGCATTTGATGCATTCCTCTTTTTTCTTGCTACCAGAACGACCTCTCTCATATGATAAAGGTGGCACAAGAGGCAAAATGCAGACTTTATCACAGTGTTCAAGAATAATCATGGGCCACCAGACCGGGATGAAATATGAGAAGGGACCAGTTTGTTGGTGGAAGAGTGTAAAATCAAAGTAAGTGAGACTGAGATAGCTCAAGAGGCTCAGAAGAACTGATCAAGTACAGAGTATGTTTGGTTCTAATAGTCAGAAAATTTTGGGCAGAACAAAATCATAAGCCAAAAATGGAAACAGCAAAGGATACAGCCTGAGAACATCATAACTTCTCTTAACTCATAGTGCAGGACCAGGGAGTTTCCAGTGACCAGTGAAATGGATTTTCCAACACAGGTAATCCCATTAAAGACTCTGAATGTAGTTGCTTCTGTGCCTGTAATGTATTCTTGTCTCCTCTACAGCAGAATTTTATGTTGGAAGATGAAACTGTTTTACAAAACATTCCTTATGATGTTATGATCCTTAAGATCAGGGTGACACATTTATTGAAGAACTAATAAATAATATGATAGAAAAGTACATGGGGTTAGAGAATGTGGGTTTATAAATGAAATTTTTGTGAAGTTGGTAAATGCTCTTGGTCAACAAAATAATGATGATGATGGTGGTGGTGGTGGTGGTGGAGATGATCCTGATGACAGAGAAGGAAAACAGAGAGATCAAGAGGTTATCAAGATGATAAAGAAATCTGTCCACATCAGAGATTTGCTTCTAATAATATTTTTGAAGCCATTTCCTCAGTGTTTCCAGAAAAGGTACAACTGAAAATCTAAAGGAAAAGTATAAAGTACTCACTGAGAAGCAGTCTTCAGGCTCTTCCTCTTGAATGTTCACCAAACAGATGTACCAAATGCAAAATCTATTCAGATGGAACAATGCTCACATTCATTTCATATCCATTTCTAAGATGATGTTTTAGATTGGACTGCTACTTACATCCATCTCATGCAATGCCAAACACTTATAAGGGGAAGAACACAGAAATAACTCTAGAAAACCACCCTGTGGGCCCAGTGTTACCAGCACTTGGAGAGAGCAACAGAGTTTGCTGCTGCCCTCACTGCTGAGAGGATAAAGAGCCCCCACAATGCACAGGAGGCAGTAGGTTAGAAAGACTTCTGACAACAGCAGCAGACCCAGCACCCCTAACATTAATGCACTGGAATCAAAGACACAGATGGTGATCAGGAGGCAGGAGCTGAAATAAGAATAATGAGAGAATAATGGAAAAGAAGAAGAAGAGGAAAAAGATGGAACTTCCAGCTCCACTATGGCAAATTCTCCATGTCAAACACCAATAAAGATGAAGCCAATTATTGAACCTGCTGAGAATGTAGAATGGAGCAGTGCTGAAACCTCAATGTTCAGAGTACTTATTGGCACTTTTTATGAAAATTTCTGTGTCATTGCTAGGTTAATTGGGACCAAACATGTAGAAGAGATATAAGCTTAGAGTCAAATAATGTAGTATAATAGCTCCAGCTCCTGCCAAGGATGTGGATACTCCTCCAAGAAAGAAGAAAAGGAATTACCAGTTGTTGGCTGCACATTGTAGAAAGATATAACTGAAAAGGATGGCTCCTCTAACCATGTTTACAGCTATCAATGCTGTGATCATCCATGGCAGTTCTGTGATAATTCATGCCCTGTGTCATAGAATCAAAATTTTTGTGAAAATTCTTGTCAGTGTAGTTCAGAATGTCAAAACCACTTCCCTGGATGTTGTTGCAAGGCACAGTGTAACACTAAGCAGTGTCCATGCTATCTGGCAGTTCGAGAGTGCTATCCTGACCTCTGTGTTTCTTGTGGAGCTGCTGATCACTGGGGCAGTAAAAATGTATTCTACAAGAACTGTAGCATTCAGCGGGGCTCCAAAAAGCACTTAATAATGGCACTATCTGATGTGGCAGGCTGGGGTATTTTCATCAAAGATATTGTACAGAAAAATTAATTCACTTCCAAATACTGTGGAAAGATTATTTCTCAAGATGAAGGAGACTGAAGAGGGCAAGTGTATGATAAGTACATGTACAGATTTCTGTTCAACTTGAGTAATGATTTTGTGGTGGACGCAGCCTGTAAGGGTATCAGAATTCGTTTTGCAAATCTTCAGTAAATCCAAACTGCTATGCAAAAGTTATGATGGTTAATGGCAAACACAGGATAAGCATTTTGGCTAAGAGAGCAGTCCCGATTAGTGAAAAGCTGTTTTTTGATTACAGATACAGCCAGGCTGATGCCCTGACGTATGGCATTGAAAAAGAAATGGAAATCCCTTGACATCTTCTACATCGTCCAACACTTCCTCCTCTGAAATGGCTGTCATATCTTCAGGAACCTCTATTTCTGTGGGCAATTAAGAAAAATTGAATGCAGCACTGTAAGAAAAATATATACTAATGAGTTTAAAAGTCAACTTTCTTTCTTCTCACTGGCGCAAAGTGTTTTCTACCAGTGAAATTTTGCAGTAATGCAGTATGATACATTATTCAACTTTGAATAAAGAATACTTGAACTTCAAAAAAATGCATGATGATCTCAGTTGATACATTAAAAATATTTCATTCTAGTCTACAGTATCCAATATAATTTAAAAAACATCATATATGAAATAGAAATGGATTTCTAAAATTAATAAAGTGTTCATAACATTGCTGTTTGGTGGCCTCCAGAAAAATGATGCCTCTCAGTCATCACATCTGTTGCAAAACTGATAAGTTTTGGCCATGTGATAAGTCAAATCAATGTGACTTATCACATTGGGCTTGGCCAAGTGATAAGTCAAATCAATGTGACAGATGCAAGCAGAAGCTTGATGTGATAAGTCAAATCAATGTGACAGATACAAGCAGAAGCTTGATGTGCTAAGTCAAATCAATGTGACAGATGCAAGCAGAAGCTTGAGGTTGCTTCTATGTGGGCCTGTTTCTGGGATCATTTGTTCTTTATATTACTCTTCGAATCTGGCCAACTCAACCTTGCAAAAATGAGAACCAAGGGCCAACACTCATCTGAGCTTTCAGTGAAAAGCTAGCATTAACCAAGTTGTGCAGGATAAATAAATATTGTTGTCTTAAGTCACTGAGTTTTGCATGGTTTATTTTTCAGAAATAGAAACTGAAACAGATGTTTTACTAAAACCTTGTGGAAAATATGTATTCTCAGTGAGATCAAGAAAGTATGGCTGAGTGTCATACTTCTATTCAACATTGTTTGGTGGTTTTAGTCCTTGCAGGAAGGCAAAGAAAATACAGCATACCCATAGGGACTTGAATGGAAGAAAAAAACTTTCCTTAATCACAGAAAATAAATTTGCCTACATAGAATATCTCTAAGAACCCACAGATAAAACATAAGAAAAATGAGATAACTTAGCACATTTCTTAAGTCAAATATCAAATTTATTTCTATATGCAGGAAACAGAGTGAAATGTATTTTTAAGTATATTTTTTATTTATTTTTAAATGATTCTTAGATTACACAAAATGTTATGTAAAAAAATATAGGGGATTCCCATATGCCCCACTCCCCAGACCTCCCAATTTCCCCACATTAGCAACTTCTTTCATTAGTGTGGTACATTCATTGCAATTGATGAACACATTTTGGAGTATTGCCACAAAGCATGGATTATAATTTGTATTGTAGTTTACCCTCTCTCCCACTCAAGTCTGTAGGTTATGGTGGGATATATAATGGCCTATATCTGTCATTGCAATGTCATTCAGGTCAATTCCAAGTCCTGAAAATGTCTCCATATTACACCTCTTTTTTCCTCTCCCTGACTTTAGCACCTCCAGTGGCCACTGCCTCAACACCAATGATATAATTTTTACCATTGCTAGAATCACAGTAAGTCTATAGTAGAATACCAGTAAGTCTACTCTAGTCCATATTTTATTCCCCAATCCTGAGGATTCTGTGATGGTGATGCCCATTCCACCTCTAATTGAGAGTGGACTTCGATCTAATATGGCTGATAGGTGCAATTCTCTTGCTTGCAGTTGTAGACTCTCTCACTTTCTTGGTGTGTTTGTTGTCCACCCTCACCTCCTTGTTAGTTGTCCTGGGTGAGTCCAAAGAACTGGAGAATAGGTTTTGCAACTCTGCTGAAGCTAAGGGCCCAGGTTGCAGATGGACAGCCCAGAGATTAAAGTCTCTTGGATGTACACCTACCAACTTCAGCACCAAATATAGGTTCAAATAAAAGTGACAGAAGAGGCATGTGTACAGAACTCACATCTGAGTCCAACTTTGTCACACTTGGGAGCACAATCTCCAAAGACAGGCCCACTGGCAAGGCACCAAACTCGAGCTATCTGCCATGACCTCAGGACCTGGGTGTCTCCAGAACCTTCAGAAGCCCCACTATTTGGGGTAGTATCTACATTGGCCATCTATGATATCTTGCTGAGATGTGCATAAGCATTACCTCTCTGAAAACCTCCTGACTCACATTGAAGTCTCTTAGCCACATAAACTCATTTGTCTTTACCTTTTCCCCCTTTTTCAAGGTCTTTTTCAGTTGTATCACCTGCTGGTGCTTGAGAGTAATCCCTCAGTGCCAAGGCTGCTCATCCCTGGGAGTCATGTCTCTTGCTGGGGGAAAGGTGATATATTTATATGCTGAGCTTGGATTAGAGAGAAGCCACATTTGAACAACAATGAGGCTCTCAGGAAGCAACTTTTAGGCACTCTCCAACACTAGGCTAAGTTGCAAATTCAGAAGCAAAAGGTTCACAAGCATACTCATCAATACCAAGAGCCCATCAATGGACCATCCTTCTTCACTAGTCATTGCCCCTGCACTTGGTGGATAGTTGCTGTTCCATTAGAAAATGTGGCAGAGCTCCTTAGGATGGGGCTTTTATAATCTTTCCATCATTGTATGAATCTTTGCCCACTGTGGCAATGAACCTATGAGCATTTGAACCTATTTATAAGCCTTATATATATGCCCAGGTGAACTTCCTCCCATGTATCTCCAATCACTGATATCCCACACCTTTGATCCTCCCTTGCCATAGTTGAAACCCTTCTGTGATCCAAAATTTCTTCAAAAATGAAACCAAGAATATTGCCAAATTTGAATAATAAGAAAATGAATAATGAATAAGTTTAAACTTAAGATATAAAATACATAATAATTTATAAAAACTGAAACTAAAGTAAAATAAAAGATTGGGGGTATTAAAACATATATTTAAAGTTTTTTTTTTTTACATTTTGCCTTTCATCACTGTAATATCTCTATTTACCATGGCCTTTTATTCCATTTCTTCCCCAGTGTTTTGCTTTTTTAAATTTTGTCTTCAAAGAAGTTTTTGGTCCAGTAAAGTTACATACAGAATATGAGGGACTCCCATTCACCCAACATTCTTCCACATTTTCCCCTTCCTTTTTAATAACCTTTTTACATGTGGATGGTACATTTGTTACAACTCATGTACAAATATTGAAACATATCTACTCACCATGGTCAATGGTTTATATTATGGTTTACATTTTAAACCATACACTTTTATAAATTTTTGATGAAATTTATCAAGGCCTGTCTTCATCAATGCAAGATCATGCAGAACACTTCCATTGCCCCCTATATACCCATATAATATAATATATATGTGTATATAATATCTATATACACATATATAGATATTACCCGTCAGTAAACAGTACAGGGACAAGTGGTTATCCATATTAAGAAAATAAACAAAACTGTAAACCATTGACAATGTTTAGTAGCTATGTTTCACTATTTGTATAACAGTTATAACAATGCTACCATCCACATATAAACAGGTATTAATATGGGGTGAGGAAAAGGGGAGGAGTTTGGGTATATGAGAGTTTCTTGTATTCTGTGCATAACTTTGCTGTGACCCAAAACTTCTTTGAAAACAAAATGAAAACAGTGAGACACAGGGGAATGAGAGGGGGAAGATGCCACGGTACTTACTGGGCACCAGATATTGCTGTAATAAAAGGTAAAATGTCAAAAAAAATTTTTTTTTAATTTTTTAATAGTTTTCATTTTTTAAAATATCCCAATCTTTTAGTTTTTTTTAAATTTTCATATATTTTATCTCTTACATTTAAACTTATCCTTATTATTTCATTTTCCTATTAATTGTATATGGCTATTTTATTGGCTTCATCTTTAAAGAAGCTTTGGATCACAGAAAGGTTACAATTAGAGTGGGAGAGGATTGTTGGTGGGGGGTGTCAGGGATGGGGGAGCATGGGAGGAAGTTCAACTAACATACATATAAGGTATATGAAATTGTTCAAATGCTCATGGGGCATGGTCACAGTGGGTGGAGAACCACTCAATAAATGAGAGAATATTGAATTCCCACCCTGGAGAGCTCTGTCACATTTGTAAAGGAAAGCAACAGCCCCCCAAGGGCAGGGGCAGTGTCTGGCAAAGGAGGATGATCCACTGATGGACCCTTGTTATTGATGACTAGCCTTATGAGTCTTTGTTCTTGAAATTGAAACTTTTCCTATCATTATGGGGTGCCTAAGTGTTGCCTCCTGAGAGCCTCCTTGTTGCTCAAATGTGGCCTTTCTCTAAGCCAAACTGAGCATATGAATGCATTGCCTTCCTTCCAGCATGGGGCATAACTCCCAGAGATGAGCCTCCCTGAGACCAAGGAATTACTACCAAGTGCCAACTGGCAATGTGACTGGAAAAAGACTTGAATAAAAGGGGAAAAGTTAAAGACAAATGAGTTCATATGGCTAAGAAACTTCAAAGTGAGTCAGGAGGTCATCTCAGATGTAATGCTTATGCAATCTCTGTAGGACCTCACAGACTTCCACAGTGGATATCACTCCAAACAAAGGGGCTCCTGAGGGCTCTGAAGACACCCAGTTCCTCTGTCAAGGTGGATGGATCCAGAGTTTGGTGCCTTACCAATTGGTCCTGCTTTGGAATTTGTGTTCCTGAGAGTGACAGAGTTGGACTCAAATATGTATTCCCTGCACATTGTTCATCTGTCCCTTCTATTCAAACCTACACTTGGTGCTGGAGTTTGTAGGTGTACATCCAAAAACTGGAGTCTTTGGGCTGTCCATGTGCCAGCTGGACCCAGAATCTCGGTGGAGCTGGAACTCCTAATCTACAGCTCATTGGACTCACCCAGGACACCTAGTGGGGAGATGATGATGGACAATAACCATCTCAGGGAATGGAGAGAGTCTGCAGCTGCAGGCAGGATAATATCATCCCTCTTCCCCATGGGATATAAGGCCCGTCTCAAGTGAAGGTGGAGTGGACAACACCATCCCAGACTCCTCTGAATTGGGGGAAGAGCTATGGACTAGAGTGGACTTACTGGTATTCTATTATAGACATATTGTGACTCAAGCAATGGAAGAAATTACATTAATGTGGAGCAAGTGGCTCCACTCTGGATGCTCTGGGGACAGGGAGATGGAAAAGCAGTTTCAATACAGGGGCTTTTTTGGGGATTTGGGAATTGCCCTGAGTGACATTGTAATGACAGATATAGGCAGCTTTATATCATTATATACCATGCAGAACTGTGTGGGAGACAGTGTAGTCTACAATGTGAACTAGGGTCCATGCTTAATGGCAAAGCCCTAGGATGTGTTTATCCATTGCAGGTGACATGCCACACTAATGGATGATGTTTCTGTGGGAGGTTGTGGGAGGTATGGTAGGTGGGGCATATGGGAATCCCTTTATTTTTTGTGTAACATTTATGTAATCTAAGTATCTTTTTAAAAAAGAAATTAAAAATTATAAAAAGAAAAAGAAATATTCCTGACTTCTTATTTAAAATCTATTTTAGGTAAAATAAAGTTTTAAGTATTAAAGTCAAAATTTACAATTTAAAAAATAGTTATTATCTCATCTCATAAGAAACCATGAAGGAGAGAAGAAAGTGGTATAATGTGTTTCAGGTAATGAAAGAGAAAAACTGCTAGCCAAGAATTCTGTATCCAGGAAAATTGTCCTTTAAAAATGAGAGTAAGTTAATGCTGGGGGAAAGGTAATGCATTTATATGGTGAGCATCCTTAAATAATAAGTGGTTCAAAGAAGAAATTACAAGAGAACTTATCAAATATTTTGAGATGAATGAGAATGAGAACATAACGTATCAAAACCTAGGAGACATTGACATTTATACCACTCAATGCTTATGTTAAAAAAGAAGAAAGAGCTGAAATTGAAGATCTGATTGCACACCTGAAGGGACTAGAAAAAGAACAGAAAACTAATCCCAAACAAGCTGAAGGACAGAAATCATAAAGATCAGAGCAGAAATCAATGCTATCAAGAACAAAAAAGCAATGGAGAGAATCAACAAACCAAAACTGGTTCTATGTGAAAATACACAAAATTGAAAAACCCTTAGCTACACTGACAAAGAAAAAAGAGAGAAGTCTTAAATAAATAAAATTAGAAATGAGAAGGGGAACATTACCACTGATCTCACAGAAATAAGAGAAATCATAAGAGGATACTATGAACAACTGCATGGGAAAAAGCTAGACAATGTAGACAAGTTGGGCAAATTCCTAGAAACACATGAACAATCCACATAAACCCCAGAAGAAATAGATTTCAACAAACAAATGATAAGTGAAAAGATTGAAACAGTCATCAGAAAGAAAGTCATCAAAATGAGAAGTCATTTATTTTTCAAGAAAGAGAAAATTACCTAAGTGAAAATGGCCATAAGACCATGAACAGGATAAAATGGTAATAAACACACGAATGAATATGAAACAATTTTTAAATAAAGTGGAAAAAGGAAATTAAAACTAGAATGTGCTGTTACTTTACACCTATAAGTATTGTCAGAGTTATACCAAATAATGCTATGAGGTCTCTTTTACGAAGTTGGTGAAGGTGTAAATTGCTGAAACAACCTTGGAAAGTAATTTCACATTACATAGAAATTTTTAGATGTGAAAAGGAGAAACATGGCCTTTTAGGGAATTTATAGGGGGTGCCTTTTTGGGAAACATGAAGGAGGAAAAGGAGCCTCTACTGTGTATAAAAGAAAATGAACATTGTTCATATTGAGTTACATCTTTAAACAATTTTCAATCAAGTACTAAAAGCTGAATTAGTTAGAATTTTCAAGAGAAACAGAACTGACAGGATTTAATTAATTAATTAATTATTTAATCTTATTTATTATAAGAATTGGCTCACTTAAATATGGGGATTGAAAAGTCTGAAATCCCTAGGCCAGCCCAATGAAGATTTTCATGCATTCCCCAGGAGAAGCTGGCTGGATGAAGTTGAGATAGAGATTCTTCTTCATGGCTGCTGAAATTATCAGTTCTCACTTTAAGGTCTTTGACAGATTGGATGAGACATTGCTCATTGCTGAAAGCAATCTTTGTTGTTTGGATGTGTAAACAGCCATAGATGCAATCAACTGACTACTAATTTAAATCCATTAAGTGTCCTCACAGTAACAATCAGGCCAGTGCTAGCTTGAACAAACAACTCAACACCATAACCAAGCCAAAGTGACCCATGAACTTAACTATCACCCTTCACTGACTATCAGCCTGGCACATACATGACTCTTTGAATCATATCTAACCTCTAAATAAAAACAACAGCAGTCATACTTTCACCTAACATAATTAAACTATCTTGCTTATAATCATAAACACACTCTTTCCCCAGAAGAGGATGTAAATCCATGCACAATACTCTGGAACTTTAAATGCTGCAACTTAAATATATGACATAGAGTTACTTCAACTTAATTGTATACAAAAATTGAATAAGATGAGGAATAAAACAAAATATATGATATATATCTAAGTTTCTATAACTCAATATCATTCTATCTATCTATCATCTATCCATCTATCTATCTATCTCTCTATCTATCTGCAAACATTCATAAGAAGACAAAGGAAGAAATACTCATGACCATTACAATCCTCACTTCTGCAACTGGTCTTGTGGTTGTAGCTCTTATTTATAACTACCTTCCTCCACTATCCATATTGTTTTTTTCTTAGGAAGTCATGGTGATTGAACACATGAACTCTTACATGGGAAGCAGTTGCAGTTGCACAATCATTGAACTCCATCCACTTGCCATTCAATATTTCTTTTATTCTCAGCAATCAACTCAGTTGGTTGTAGTTCTTTGACTGGTGGAAAGTGTAAGCCAAATCTTTCCTGAGGATCATGGGCCATTAGTAGTCCTGCCTGGTTTGGGTTGTTGCAGCTTTCCTTGGGTTCAATCACAGGGTATGGTAGTACTAAGAGGCACACTAAGGGATCTCCTGTATTCCAGGCAAATGCTTCTTTATATCCATTGTATAGTTGCAGTCCTATTTCCCCTTGATAGTCAGGATCAGTCACCCCAACCAGTACAGTAATTCCCTTCTTTGCCTGTTGATTCAGAAGAATGAAGAGCCCCAAATGGCCAGGTGGCAGTCTTAACTTCCAGTGAAATGGAGTTGTTATGTCTCCTAGTGGAAGCACTCTTCATATCGGAAATAAGACCTGTAGAACAGAAGAGTTTAAGATCATGGGGACAGAGGACAAAAAGTTTCCTAGTAGATCAATAGGGGTAATAATGAGTGATGCTGCTCCCATTTCAACTTCTTGATTCCTACACCTCTGAATCCAGGAAGGAACTAGCAACATGGACTTCAGGCTGATTTAGATGACATAAAAACCTTTTGGAGAACATTGACCCAGACTTGCAAGGTATTGCCACCCAGTTGGTGCCATAATTGAGGCTTAAAAAGGCCATTCCACTGTCCTGTCAATACATCTAATTCAGGGTGATGGGGAACACAGTAACACCATTGAAATACATGAGCATGTGCCCATTCTCACATTCCATTAGCTGTGAAACATGTTCATTGATCAGAAGCATGGAATAACATGACACTGGATAAAACACTCTGAAAGTCCACAGATGGTACATTTGGCAAAAGCATTGCATTGGGTGAAGGGAAAATCTGTATCCAGAGTATGTTTCTATTCCAGTAAGAACAAAATGCTGCCCCTTCCATGGTGGAAGTGGTCCAATGTCATCAACTTCTTATCAGGTAACAAGCAGATCACCTCAGGGAATGGTGCCATTTGGGGTTGAGTGTGGGTCTCTGCTGCTGGCAGATTGGGCACTCAGCAGTGGCTGTAGCCAGGTCTGCCTTGGTGAGTGTAAGTCCATGTTGTTAAGCCCATGGAGAACCTCCATCCCTACCACAATGGCCACTTTGTTCATGGAACCATTGGGCAAAGATATGAGTGGCTGAGGAAAGAGGACAACTAGTATTCACAGAATACTTCATCCTATCTGAGGGTTTACTGAAATCCTCTGCTGGGGCACCCTCTGTTAAGCATGCACATGAGACACAAACACCTCCATGGTTTTCACCCATTGAGAAACATTTATCCACCTATCTCTCTCCCAGACCATTTTGTCACCAATTATCCAATCATGTCCCTTCCAAGTCCCTGACTGTCCAGTCAAAACACTGGATGCATCACATAAATCACTAGATAAACCTTCAGCCATTTCTTCTTCAAAGGAAAATGAACAACCACTTGTCATGCTCAAAGTTCTTCCCACTGAGAGGATTTCCCTTCATCAGTGTCCTTCAGGGATATCCCAGAAATGGGCTTTAGTATTACAGCTGTCTATTTTTGGGGTGTCCCTTTATATCATGCTAAAATATCTATAAACCAAGCCCAAGTATTCCTTTCCTCAGTCAATTGATTGTAAAGAAGTTCCCAAGAGGCCATAGTTGCAGGTTGGCAAGGACTTGAAGAAAACTAGCAGGGTAAAATGTGTCTGCTTCCCTAAGAAATTGAAAAATAAAGGAGAGAATAAAAGAATAAGTGGCCCTTATTTTCCTTAACTCTAATAGAAGAAATATTAGCCAGTATATATACAATATAAAATGTAGAAAACTGAATTAATGACATTCTGTTTGGAACTCAAATTTGTTCCCACCTTCTCCTTGGCCATATATGGCATCACTAAACCCTAAAATTACCAGGTGATAAAATTAATTCTACATTTGGTGTCCTTTTCTTTGTATCTGCATTTGATTTTTGGATTCTCCTGTTTGAAGTTACAATCCCTTAATCTCTTTTCCTCTCTGAATTTTTTGAAACCCATTTCCCCCACAACATAAATTCTTTAAAATCTAGACTGTCTAACAAATATAATGAAATATTTTAAATAGGTAATTAATAACTAAGCAAGATGAACTGTGAATTAGGAGCTGGGAATATTGAACTGGCCAGCAGGGGTGGTTGTCTTATACTTTCCTTCTCCTTTCCAGAACCTTATTTTTAAGAAATAAGTATTAGGGAGTGGGCAAGCAAAACTCTTGGCCAAATCCTTGATTATTGAGTGATCAACATAATGGAGTATGGTGGTTTAGGAAGGCCAGCCTTTTGATAACTGGCTTTGCTATAGATCTGGGTTCAGAAGAGAGCTCAAATTCCCATGATAGCTGGAGGGTGTAATGCTATGTGAGAATCTTCAGTAAAATAAGAAAACTAGGCAGAAAACCAGTTATGAAAGAGATTATTTCCAAGAAGTAATTAGTGAGTGCATTATAAATATTAATTTCAAACTTGAACAGCTTAGAAATACATGATAGTATTATTTGTCTCAGTTAATCTTAACTTCTTCCTGAGCCCAGAAATAGTAATTAAATGTCAACAGCTTAATCTTAGTACAAACAGATAATTTTAAAAGTCCTTTTAGGATATATTCAGTTTATCTTTTGATAAAAAATATTTAGTTTTGAAGAGAATCTCCCACTTTACTTTTACCCACAAGATATGTTCAAGTGTATGAAGGAGAGAAATCTATATACACTCCTGGGGGTGGGATAAAATCATTTGGGAGGTGTCCTTAGTCTCTGGCTTTCAAATAGTATCTTTTGAAAGACTAATTAGTGTTTGCTAATTATTGGCCAATTATGTCTTGCACTGAAACAAAGAATATAAATGTTTACAGCAGCACAATTGTTGGAATTATGAAGATGAAAACTTCAATTTTAAATATTATGAGTGAAAAATGAGAAATTGATGAATGAAACAGGTGAATGACTAAATGTGAATTTGATCAAATACTGTGAAAATATGAAATTATCATGGAAAAACCTAACTATACAGAGTAATGGTATAGAAATCTGTCCCAATTTGCAAAATTGTTATGTATAAAAATAAGAACTAAAATGGACATTCAAAAATAAATGATTGAAGTGTAAAGGATTTGTTTCTTTGGCTAGGGGAAATTATCATCTTTTGATTCTGGATTCTGGATAAATTGTCATCTTTTAATTCTGACTAGTGATGTATTATTTTTATTTTCCAAGTATAAGGGAAAAATGTGCTTCTGATTGTATGTGTGTGTGTTTATAAATTGGGAGGGAAAGCAAACTAGTGGACCTATATTTTAAAATTTATACTTGTCTATTTTGCCTCAATTTGAAAGAATAAAAAATGGGATTCAATCACAAAAAATGATGGTGTCAGATGAAGAGTTTCCATATTAAACAAGATTATATTATATGTTTAATTTATAGGAAAAATGCTATTGCTTTCCCTTAGGACCACATATTGAAAGAATTCCACTATTCCAAAAGATCCTTGTATATAATATTGGACAGTCATTCAACAGGATGAAAATATTTTTTTCTCAGGGAATTCCACACTCAACACTAACCTTCACACAGATCCTTTCATGACCTCATTTCTTGGACTGTAGATAATAGGGTTGAGTGTTGGGGGCCTTATCATATAAAAGATAGAAATCATAAGATTAAAAGCACTTGGAGATTTTGAAGTTGGATTCAGGTAATCAAAGATGCCTGTGGAGAGGAAAATTGAGACAAGGAAGTAAGGAAAGCAGGTAGAAAAGACCTTGGATTGGCCCTCAGCAGAGGGCACTTTTAAAACTGCGGAGATGATGTAGATATAGGAGATGACAATGTAGGAGAAGCAAATGAATAACATCAGAGAAATGAAACCAATCACTCCAATCAGTCCAAGGTAATCATTGGAGCAGAGAGCTTCAGATGCTGAGGTACATCACAAAAGAACTGGTGGATGATTTTGGCCCTGCAGAATGTGATGGAAAATGTGGCTGCTTTGAAAAATATTCCAAAGGCAGCCCCACTCACCCAAACAGATGCCACAGCACCCTGATGGGTTCCAGGATCCATGATGAGCTTGTAGTGCAGTAGGGAGCAGATGGCTGCATAGCTGTCATGAGACATCTCAGTGAGGACAGCAAGCTTAACACAGGCCTGAGAGGTGAAGAAGAAAACTTGAAGCATTCACTGACCATTAGAAATATAGCCATCACCCTTCAGAGAACTGTCAATGGACTGCAGGACTGTGACAGAAATGGAGAGGTCTAGAATGGAGAGGTGCTACAGGAAGTAATACACTGAGGATTGGAGAGCCCTGTCCAGTGTGGTAAAGGTGATGATGATGAGGTTACCTTCCAAGGCCAATAGGAACATCACCACGAACAGCAATGCTGTGAAATCTGCAGCTCATGGTTGTCAGAAAACCCCATGAGGAGGAATCCATTCATTGTGGTTATGTTTTCCAGAACCATTTGATGATACAAAATATGGAGGTGGTCCCTGGAAGGAAAGAGAATATGGAAAATACAGTGGAAAATATTACCATAAATCTACCAATATTTATTCACCATTGTTTCTCTAGAAATTCCTTACTCAGCACCTGCTATGTATCAGCTCTGCCCTAGGTGTTGGGGATCCCAAAATGAAGAGATGTTTCTTGTATTCATGAAGTCTTCAATCTACAGTAGTAAACCAGTAGTTACAGCTGAGGGTACATGTGGTCTAAGTCACTGGTTCTGTCATAGAAAAATGCTTGCACCCACATCTCAAAATACATCATTATTCCATTTCTACAGGTGAAAACCATTATTTTCTCTTTAGTCAACAACAGAAAAGCAGTGATCAGCTCTTAGATGGAGGTTTCTGAAATTGGATTGGTTCCACTTGGGCATAGTACATTGCTCTATTTTTGCAAGTGGAATGTCTTTTAGAAGAAATATGGTATTGCAAATGGAAGCATGTGTAAGTTGTTTGAATTGATGATACCAATGTCCCTATCTGCCAATCTTGTTATTATCTCATTATCGAGAGGGTGTCTATACTTAATACAACACTAGATGATGTAGATTAATCTCATTAGAATTAACATTTTATTAATAGGGGTCTCATTGAATTCAAGAACAAAAACATTTTTCAAAAGGAAATACTTAAGTGTCACTTTCTGATTCAGTATCTCTTCTGATTGTCGGGAGTATATTCTGATATCTATCAACTTTCTATTTTAATCTTCATTTTACTCAATTTCTGTTCAAATCATTTGTGTTCAGTTCAAGTAATTAAATATTTATTGACCATTTACTGCATGCAAATGTATTAAAAAAAAAGAATACATAGTGGTTGTTTGAAGTGGTTTTAAATGTGGAAAGAAAATATTGAAATACTTAATCTACAATCTCAGAAAGAGAATCTGAAGAGGTATAGAGTGAGATATACATTTCAGGGAGGGGAGAAATAATGCTTAGATTCACTGTCCAGTGTTTGGGCTTCACGAGATAGAACTAACAAGAGCTCTCCCCTCACTAAAAAGTTCTACCTTTATTAAAATAATGTCAGTTTACAAGAGTTGATGAGTCTCTTCATCATGGATTCCTTATATTCTGGCCTCTCCCTCTTTCTTCTTTGAATTCTATGCAACAGTGGAAAAATAACTGCATCAGAGTCATTCTGGGTTTTTCATTAGAGAAGATCTTTTGAGAATCCTAAATCTTGAGGACAGCACACCATTCGCATTCCTTGTCACTCTAGGAGAGGCTTTTGTTAATCAATTAATCACCTGGCTCATTCATTTTATTTTTCAGTTATGTGATGTCCATCTTTGTTGCTGACACTCCCTCCCTTCTCTTTTATAAAGAATGAAGTTAACATTTGAGCAACCATCTCTACATTCCAATGTCTGGCTGTAGTCTGTGGTTTTACATTTAAAATAAAAATGTATATTAATTTAACTAAAAAGTTTTAAACTTTTGTCTAGGCTGCCAAATTTGAGAGCCTCTTTTCTCTTACTCTGTAAAAATGATTCATAAGTTTAATGTACCTATAATCTCTCCAGCATTAGCCATTTTCATGAAACATTACACCAGAAAAAATACAGCACAACTCAGAGAGCAAGGATAGGTCTCCAACAAAATTTCTTCCTTTCTGTGTCCATTGTGTGTATCCTCTTTCATTGAGCTAATAAAATGATAAACAGCCTTCTTATTCATACTTAATTTTGATTTTTGTTCATTAAGGATTTTAATTTTTGAAATCTGCATAGGTAATTATCAACACGGAAATTTAAAAAAACTAAACTATTTTGAGTTTATATTTAAGACATACTCTGCTAAGACCATCAAAAATTTATCTTAGTTAATCCATGCAGGCACATTTATTTTCTAAGAGTTAAGCATTTCTTCCATTTTTATAGTAAAAAATAAGGCTTAGAGTATTTAAGTAACATAATTGTGAGGTGAACTCCAAACCCTTAGCCTTACCAAAGCATGCCACATCTTACATTCAGGGAAATAAGCTTCCTTTCTTGTTCAAAATTCCAAACTCAGTTGAAAAATATAAGGTTTCTTAGAGTTTCCATAAATTCTTCCTTCTTTCTCTAGGCAGCACTGTGAAACACATCACAGCTGTTATTGGTGTGTGGTTAGCTATCAAACTTGTTTAATAACTTCTGACACTTCCCAACAATAAGACGTCTTTTTAGACATGTTGTTTTCCTTGGGGACCTAGTTGTTTTTGGCACCTTCTGTCATGGATGCCTGAACTGAATGATAATAATATTTCAATTTCCATATCTGCCTGGCACCTGGGACCTGAGCCTTTGAAACTGCAGAAAGATGGGCAGTACCTTGGTAAGGTAAGGTTTTGTTGTTCCAAGCTAAAGTTAGCAAACTTTACTAGATATACGGATCACCTGGAGAGTTTGTTAAGCTTCAGCACCTAATTACCACACTCAAATTCTGATTTGTAGAACTGGGGTGAACCCTCACTTTTGAATTTCTAACAACCTTCAGTTGATGTTGATTCTGCTGTTGTGAGAACCACACTTGGAGAAGCACTGTCCTAACTATGTTCTATATCTGAGAAACAAAAATTTAAGAATTAAAAAAAAATAATGTCTCTCTAACATTGGGCCTCCTGAAAAACTAAAAGCCAGTCTTTATGTCAGAATTTGAGGCCTGTGCATCAGGTATCACATATGGAAAAGCTACCAAAAGCTGCTCTAACAATCATAGAAACATCTACTAAAGGTTTTGTATATCAAAGGTATCTGAAAATCTTAAAGGGGGCTGTGAGGATAGTCAAATTAGGGTGATGGCCTCAGCCCTGGCACCATTGAGGTGGCCCCCCCATCTCCACATATCCTTGGACCTGTTTCCAAAGGTAGCTGATAACCTAGCTTGTAGCAACTGTTCTCTAAATAATCCTGGGATCAAAGACAGGTGAGAAACAATAACATAATATGTTATATAAGCTAATTGACATGTTATATAACTTGATGGACATGTTATGCTTACCATTGTATCAATATGTTATTGTATGCCAAGAATGAGACAAGAAAACAACAACAGGGCAGCCTGAAGGCAGATGATTGCTGGCTGCATGGTTGCTGCCTGGTATGGACCATTATACTTACCATCCTCATATATTTTTTCACTTGCCTCCCTCATGAGTCCCTTTCTTGGATGCAGTTAACAATTGGAGTAATCGGCAGGATAAAGAATCACCCTGCACATCTACGACACCTGCTGAGAAGGAGGTAGGGATTATGGGCCCTGGGTGGCCACCCACATTTATGCGAGCCAGGGTGGCAGAATGGCTGCCCTGCTGGTGTGCTTTTCCTATGGATATCCCATATAACACACCAGCTCCTTTACTGAGGACTCTGCAACAAGCTGAGCCTCTGTTGGTGATATGAAACCACATGCAGGAGCTGCTTGGGTAGGATGGGTATTCCTGTCCTTGCTTTGGGATACTACACAGGAAACGCTGAAGCAAGTAAGCAAATTGTGGGAGATGTAACAGTTACATGGTCAAATGCAGCATCTGGAGGAAGAGCAACAGCAGCCAGGATGGGCTAGTAGATAGTATTTCAGAGGATGAAGTTGAGGGAAGGACTATAAAGCAAGCCCACCCAGTTGTTACCCAGAAGATGAAGCATGATCAGGACATGGGACAGAGAGGGGCTCTAATGGAGCAGCCCCATGTATTCCAGCACATCATGAACCGTCCCTACATGCAGGCAAAACTGGTTGAATTAGGGTGGCAATTTCAGCAGAAGCAAGAAGAGCCTGTAGCTCCATGGTTGCTTCGGCTGTGGGATGCTGGGATGGATGGCATTTTGTGTTCTGGAACAGAGACTGAGAAACTGGCATCTCTAACAAGCCATCTGCTGTTAAGACAGCAAATGCTGCATACCCAGTGCAATGCTGGGGGAAATTCTAACTATCCCCTGATGGAATGGTTGCAGACCGCGATTCGCACGGTGTGGCGGGATCCTGGTGAATTACCAGATGCGATGAGTCAATGGGTAACCTATGCTGACTTAGTGCAGGTGGCTTGAGAGATGGGCATGTGTAAGGCCATGCTTAATTCTGGTAATTAATCCTGGTAATGTAAACGATTACCAAATGGTTTACAAGCCGAATGAGAGATCTTTTAGTGTAGTATGCCACGTCCCCATCATTCAGTTCCCTGATGGCGATTCTCACCCCATATGTTGGTCAACCAGTGCATAAAGTGACAGCCATGATGGTAAGCTTAGGGGAGGCAGAAAGTTTGCATACGCAAACCTGTCCCTTTTGCACTCGGGCGGGGTCGGAAAAAAAAGGACAGAAATTCAGAAGAGGAGCGATTAAAGTGACGCACATTAAGATGTGGAATGATCTGATGGCTGCTGGAGTAGACTGGGAAAAGATAGATGGGAAGCCAAGCATGGTACTATTGGATTTGTGGTGGCAGTTACAGCCAACACAGCACAATGTGCATAGGAAAAAGCAGATGTGGGCAGTCGCTCAATTGAGTGATTATCTGACAAATACCCCAGAGGGACCCTCTGAGCCAGCATTTACCTTTACATAGGATGAAGGCCAAGGTGTCTGAGATGGGGACCCTGAGAAAGACAGGAGGCCCTTTGTGGAAGTAGCCATTCATTGGTCCCCACAAAATGTTCAACAAGTTCTTGGCCTAGTGGACACAGGAGCTAAATGTACGCTCCTATATGGACAGCCTCAAAAATTCACCAGCACATACACCTATGTAGAATGGGTATGGACAAATGGGCCAGGGGACCTTATGGGTTGTCTGAACCAAGGGAATCTTGGGAATCAGTCACCTACCCCCCCTCCAGGAATTTTCAGTGTGTATCTCCTCCATTCGGGAGTGTATACTTGGCTTAGATGTGCTGTGCAATGTTATCTTGCAAACTACTATTAGAGAATTCCGTGTGTGCATCTGAGTGGTTAAGCCTGTAGTACAGGGACACACTCATCATCTGCCAATGACATTGCAGAACCATTACAGTAAAGCAGTATAGATTACCAGGTCGCTATGATGAAATTACTGCTACCATTAAGGAATTGGCTAAAGCTCATATCCTCCGGGAGGCATGTAGCCTCTTTAATGCTCCAGTATGGCCTGTGCACAAGCTGGATGGGACTTGGAATATGACTGTTGATTAGCAAGAGTTGAACAAGCAGGTTCCTCCCCTCCATTCACCTGTGTCCTCTATTTTAGATCTCATGGACACATTTACTCTTACCTTGGGGACATATTATTTTGTTTTGGACCTGGTAAATGACTTCTTTTCCATCACTATCACCACACCACACAGGATCAGTTTGCCTTCACATGGGAAGGATGTCATTGGACTTTTACCATTTTGCCAATGGGATATGTTAATAGCCCCACCACCTGTCATAGCTTAGTACCTAAGGACTTAGAGCAATGGAAGCACCCTGGAACAATACAATTGTTTCATTATATTGATGATATTATGTTAACCTCTGATTCTCTTGCAGATTTGGAAGCAGTGGTGGCCACATTGATCACTCATCTTCAGGAGTGAGGACAGGTGATAAATCAGGACAAGTTGCAAGGGCCTGTCTTATCTGTCAATTTTGGGGTATTGTGTGGTAGAGTAAGACAAAAGTAATCCCAGAAGCCATTATTGATAAAATACAAGCCTTTCTCCATCCCACTACGGTCCAACACCTATAGGTTTTCTTGGGTCTTTTGGGGTATTGGTGAGACTTTGTGCCACAGTTGGCCCAGATTTTGAAGCCACTATATAAGCTGACCTGAAAGAGGGCAACCTGGGACTGGATAGATGAAGCTGAGATGGAATTTGAGGCCACCAATTGGGCCATTAAACAGGCCCAGGCGCTACTGGTGGTGGACCCTGGTTGACTGTTTGAATTAGATGTACATATCACAGATTTGGGGTATGGTTGGGGTCTATGGCAATATATGGAAGGACTCCATTAGACAGTTGGGTTTTGGTGCCAACTGTGGAAGCAAAGATAAAAACATTATAGTTTGATAGAAAAGCAATTAGCCACTCTATGTGCCATGGCTCAGAGTACTGAAACTATAACTCGAGAGGCCCTGGTGAACATATTCACCACCTACCCCATCAAAGGCTGGGTACAGAATTGGGTAGACTGGCCTAGTAGTGGAGTGGCTCAAACAGCAGCCCTTGCTAAGTGGTGTGCATACTTAGAGCAGCAAAGTACTTTTGCTTCCAGTCCTCTAAGTAAAGAACTGCAACAGGTTTTGGGACCCCTAACATATGCAGGAATATTGAGCCCTGAGGCAGAAGTGACCCCCATCCAGGATGCCCCATCTCCCTTTAAGGCTGGGGAAGGGACAGTCCCAGGGTCTTCATGGTATACAGAGGCGGTCAGTCACAGTCGCATCCAGTCTCCTCAGTGGATGGCTGTAGCCATCCAACCTAAAACTGACACCATATGGTATGAAATGGGTTGTGGTCAAAGAAGTTAATGGGCCAAATTGTGGACTGTGTGGCTCATTGTAGGAAAAGAAGAAAGCCCTTTAACCCTTTGTACTGATAGTTGGGCCATTTTTAAAGGCCTTACAGTGTGGTTACCAGAATGGAAGCAAATGGATTGGCTCATGGCCCATAGGACTTATGGAGAAGGCCCATGTGGGAAGACTTCTGAGAATTGGGGTTTTCAAAAGAGGTTGTGATATAACATGTACCCACACACCACCCACTGGCCTGTCTTGGAAATGATGAAGCAATCAGTTAATGAAATTAATCCTGAAGATAAAAACTGTGAAGGACATCACCACATGGTTGCATGATAAGTTGATATATGCAGGAGTCTCTACTATGTCAAAAGCTGCCATTTATGGGTCTTAGAAGTAGGAATGAAGGACCTATAGGAAGCATGTAAATGATGCCCACAATGCTCTCTCATGTGTGAATGGCCTTTGCCTCATACCATGGGACAGATTGAGCATGGCTAAGTTCCCTTAACTTGGTGGCAGGTAGATTATGTAGAGCCACTGCCCTTGAGTGGGCAGTGTCAATATATATTCACAGCCATAGATATTGCCACCAGCTTGTTATTTTTCTACCCCACTGCCCAAGGAATGCAGATCAGCACAATTCATGCTTAACAGCAATTGTGTGCCCTATATGGCCATCCCATGGTAATTGAAAGTGATCGGGGTACCCACTTTTGTGGGCAACACATACAACTATGGGCCTGTCAACAGGAGATTCAATGGACCTTTTATGTCCCCTATAATCCCTTAGCAGCAGCATGATTGAGAGATACAATGGATTATTAAAAACTGGATTATGAGCAACATGTACTAGACCACAATCCCTGCACAAATGGCATGAGAGGCTGTGGACAGTGGTAGAACAATTAAACAGGTGCCCCTGACAGGGTGGAGTAATGCCCATGGAAGTCCTACTGCATAGAGCAGTAGCTCCAATCCAGTTGCAAATTACAAGAAAATACCCCTTACTGAAGCCCCAAATGGGGCTACAGAGACAAATTCTGTTACCGGCTGTGACTGTGCTCCATGATGGAGAAACTGAAACCATGGTATGGCCTTGGGCCTTGAAGACACCCCACATAAGTTGGGTCACTCTTATTGCTCCCTGGGGAACAGGATTACAAAGGAAATTGTCAATCATGCCTTGGATAACAAACGTTTAGCCCTTGCAGGTGGAAGTGATGGTGCCATCAACAGCAGAAACCATTTTGAAAGGGATGTTTATATTAGCTCTCTGGCCCATAATGAGTTCCCCATTTTGATGCAAGTCAAGGTTGGGATGCCACAGCTCTCAGTGGATGGGCCCTATGTGTGGTACACTTGGCCTGGCTGTATGCCAAAGAGCAAGACACTGTTGTCATAGAATGAACGGTTAGGTTGTGTCCTCTTAGATGGACATGAGTTACCCATTTTAGACACTGTGTCTCATTTGTCTCATCACCCTTAGGATACATGCCAACAGTTTGCTTGATTGGGGCCATACCTATGATCAAGTGTACAACAAATCTCATTGCTGGGTTTGTACAGAACTCCTGCCTAGTTCAGTGGAAGGCCTTTCATGGAGCATCACCCCTGCCACCTGGGACAATTGGACCTGGCTGGAGATGGCTTACCAAATGCCCCCAGAGTGGGAGGTCATCTGTCATCATGTTGAATGTTTGTTGCACTGGGACATGGACTCAGCCAGGCCATGGTTCAGCTATGCCTTATATAATGGATGGGACTGGCTTGCTGCTGAAAATGTAGAGTTGTGTAGCATTGCACCTAAATGTGTTGAACAAAGAGGGTACCCCACTGATGAGCTGGGGAGGTCCAAATACATATATGTAATGTTACTCAGAATGTTACAGGTGGCTCTCAATGGTGGAATGGTCTACCATATGTAGATACAAAACCTACAGACCAGCTGTGCAAAGGATATTTGTGAGTATGTAGAACCTATGGGTGAACATATCTTCCTGCTGATTGGACAGGACACTGTACATGGGGATGCCCCTTGATACTGGGATGGATCTTCTCTGCCCTGCCCCATTTATCCCAGGACTGGGATACTGTATATCACAGATGGCACAGAACCCAATGAGCCAATGGTGGTTCTACCCATTAGCTATACTTAGTCCTGGAGGTGTGGCCATTAGAGTAGAATTAGATGTATAAGCCTTAGCAAGGCATACCATGCAAGCTTTAAATGCTTCTGAGTATGCGATTGCCCAGTTGACAGAGGAGACTGATCAAATCCACTGCATTGTGTTACAAAACTGCCTGGCCTTAGATTTACTCACTGCAGCCCAACAGGGCACATGCAGCTTAATACATACTGAATGTTCTGTGTACATTCTTGATAATAAAGAATCCATTCCGGCTGCTCTAAAGGACATGAACCATGAGGTCCAGTAAATGCAACAATTAGAAGCTGACCCAGAATGGGACTGGTGGAATTCCCTAGGAACCTGGAAATGGGAATTAGGGGGCACCCTCATTGGGATGAGATGTATACTGTTTGTTGCTGTGTATATTGCAACATTGTGGTATATGGCTGCAGTGTACGCCCGCTATTTCAAGGGCCTTCACTCTCAGAGGTGGAGTGTGAAGATGGTCAAATTTGGGTGATGGCCTCTGCCCTAGGCAGCTGCAGGCAGCTGGCTTTTGACACCAATGAGGCAGCAGCTGTCTCCACATAGTCTTGGACCCGTGTCTAAAGGTAGTTGATAAACCTAGCTTGTAGCAGCTGTTCTCTAAATAATCCTGGGGTCAAGGACAGTTTAGGAACAATAACATAGTATGTTAGACAAGCTAATTGATATGTTATATAACCTGATTGACATGTTATGCTTACCATTCTATTCATATGTTATCATATGCCAAGAATGAGACAATAAAAACCAACAGGGCAGTCCAAAGATAGAAGATTGCTGGCTGTATGGCTCCTGCCTGGTATGGACCATTATACTTCTCCTTGTGTGTTTTTTCACTTGCCTCCCTCATGAGACCCTTTCCTGGATGCAGTTTACAGTGGGCTAAACCATTAAAATTAATTATTCAAATATTTGCAACAACTTTATAAGTTCTTAGAAATTAATGTAAGCCAACAATATTATTTTGCATATTCCGAGTTCTCTTACAATCCTTTATACATGTATTATTAATACTTTTTAGCAATAATCACATGACTACTTATTTATTAACTCTATATCACATAGATTTCCTCTGAAGCTAAGTGACTTTATTTTTTTTAATTCCTTTTTAATTTTTTAAAAGATACTTAGATCACATAAATGTTACATTAAAAAAAATATGAGGAATTGCCACATGCCCCACTCCCAACCCCTCTCACATTTTCCCACATGAACAACATCCTTCATTAGTGTGGTACATTTGTTACAATTGATGAACACATTTTAGAATATTGCCACTGAGGATTATAGTTTACATTGCAGTTTACACACTCTTGCACAATATTTTAAGTTATGACAGAATATATATATATGCTTTTATCTGTCATTGCAATGTCATTGAGGACAATTCTCAAGTCCCAAAATGTCCCCATATTACACTTGATTGTCCCTGTCTGTCTGTGCTGTCCCAGCTGTCTGTGCTGTCTATAGTGTCTGGATGTCTCCACTATTGAAGGCAATATTTACTTTGGTAGTCAATGAGATCCAGCTGAGATGTGCAGAAGCATAACCTCTGGAATGAACTCCTGACTTGATTTCAAGACTCTTAGGCATATAATCTCATTTTCTTGACACTTTCCCACTTTTGGTTAATGTCTTTTTCTAGTTGCATTGCTAGTTGGTTCTTGGTAGTAATCCCTCGGGGCCAAGGAGCCTCATCCCTGGTAGTCATGTCACATCTATCCAAGGGAAGGTAATGCATTTATATGCTGAATTTGGCTTACAGAGAGGCCACATTTGAGCAACAAGGAGGATCTCAGAGGTAATTCTTAGGCAACCTATAATACTAGGTTAAGTTTAAATTTCAAAAGTAAAGATTCATAAGCACAGACATCAATAACAAGAGTCCATCAAAGAGCCATTCTCCTTAACTAGTCAGTTCCCCTGTGCTTGGGGGATACTTGCTGTCCCATTAAAGAATTTGGCAGAACTCCCCAGGATGGGAATTCATCATTCTTTTAGTTATTGTGTGAATCTCCACCCACCATGAGAAGGCTTCATGGTCACTTGAACACATTCATATGCCTTATTGGTATGCCCAAATTTTTAAAAAGAAATTGTTATAATGAAAAAACAATTTTAAAAATATGAAATAAAAATATTTGACATTATGTTTTTCAACACTGTAAGATCTATTATCTTGTATGTACAGTGATATTTTCTTCTGTTTTTTACCCCAGTATCTTATTTTTTTCATTTTGTCTTCAAAGAATCTTTAGGTTAAAGAAAAGTCACATACAGAATATAGGGGGTTCCCATATACCCAACATCCTCACCTTTTTTCCACTTTTCCATATTAATAACATTTTACATGTGAATGGTAAATTTCTTACAATTGTACAATTATTGAAACCTTCCACCTAAACATGGTAAAAAATTTACATTATGATTTACATTTTGTACCATACACTTTTATAAATTTTGATGAAATTTAATATGGCCTGCATCCATCATTGCAAGAACTTGTAGAACACTTTCATGGCAACCAAATGCCCTATGATCCATCTATTCTATTCCTCTTTCTCCCTCCTCTCAGCACCCATGGCAAGCCCCAAGCTTCAATCCTTAAAGTCCAACATTCATATTTACTTGCAACAATATTGAGGGCTTGACATACTGGCCTGCCCTCCCCTATTAGGCACTGCCTATACTCTCCAGAGACTCCCACTCCTCTATCTGAGAACATAGAAGGACTTTGCAGGATAGGAGTCCAACACCTTCAAACTCATTATGTGGGTCTCTACCCAATGATACAACACACTTTGACAAGATGAACACTCACACACTTCCTAAAAGCCTGCTCCAGGTGCACCCTGTGCAGAGTGCTGCCAACATACAGCACCCTAAACCAGCATCCGACCCTTGCCATATTGCCAAAAGAACATTCCCAACATTATGGTTTCAAGCAAATCCCCTCAAATCCCCATTGTTCACCTGGCCCCTCCCCCAACCTTTCCCCGAGTTCCATGGACAGTCCAACCCACCGTCCCCACCCTACACTCCTCACTAACCAACACTGCCCAACCCAATAGTATCAATGCAACATTGTAATGCCCTTCCATTGCACATCTACATACTTCCACCTTATCACAGATTTTTCCCAGAGGGGCTTTGGCTCACAACCTTCCTCTCTCTTTTGATTTCCTGTAAATCTATCTTTTGTACTATAGCTCTTGTGAGTCTGCTCCATTTGCTTAATTCATATCAGTGAGGTTATGTAAGATATGTCTTTCAGTGCTTGGCTAGCTTCACTCAACATAACGTCTTCAAGAGTCCTCCATGTTATCCCATGTGTTAAGCTGCATTACTTCTTACAGCTGAGTAATATTCTATTGTATGTATATACCAGTATTTGTTTATCCATTCATCTGTTGATAGACATTTGGGTTGTTTCCAACTTTTGGCAATAGGAAATAACGTGACTATGAACGTTGGTGTGCATATATCTGTGTACCAGCTTTCAATTGTTCTGGGCATATACCCAATAGTGGAATTTCTGGATCATATGGCAGTTCTATAGTTATCTTCCTGAGGAACTGCCAAAGCATCCTACACAATGGCTGCACAATTTTGAATTCCCACCAGCAATGGATAAGGGTTCCCATTCCTCTACATGCTTGTCAAAATTCGTAGTCCTCTGTTTATGTTATAGCCACCAGTCTAATGGTTGTACAATGATATTTCATTGCAATTTTGATTTGCATTTCCCTAATAACTGGTGATGTTGATCATTTTTTTCATGTGCTTTTAGCTATTTGTATTTCTTCTTTGGAGAAGTGTATATTCAACTCACTTATCCATTCTTTAAAATGGGTTGTGTGTCTTTTCAAGGTGTAGGATTTCTTTATATATGCTGGATATTAGGCCCCTATCAGATATATGGTTACCAAATACTTTCTCCCATTGAGTAGGCTGTCTTTTCATTTTCTGGACAAACTCCTTTGAGGTGAAAAAGTTTTTAATTTTGAGGAGGTCTCATTTATCTATCTTTTGTTGCTTGTGTTTTGAGAGTAAATTTCAGGAAACCTTTTCCTAGTACAAGATCCTGTAGAGACCTCCTTACATTATCTTCCAAGATCTTTATGGTCTTCACTCTTATTTATAGATCTTTTATCCATCTTGAGTTTATTTTGTACAAGGTATGAAATGGTGTTCCTCTCTCATTCTTTTGAATATGAATATTCAATTCTCCAAGCAGCATTTGTTGATAAGGCCATTCTGAATATCATGTTGGTGGCCATGTTGAATATCAGTTGAATGTGTATTTGACTGTCTATATTAGAACTCTCAATTCAGTTCCATTGGTCAGTATGTCTATCCTCGTGCCAATACCATGCAGTTTTGACCACTGTAGCTTTGTTGTACATTTTATTTTTTTTAATAATAATTTTTTTTTTAATTTTTAAAGGATAACTTGAGTACATAAATGTTACACAAAAAATATAGGGATTGCCATATGCTCCACCCCCTAGAGCTCCCACACCCTCCCACATAAACATCCTTCATTAGTGTGAAAAATTCATTGCAATTGAGAAACACATCCTGGGGCTTTGCCATTAAGCATGGAACACAGTTCAAGTTGTAGTCCACACCCTCTCCCACACAGTTCTGCATATTATATAATGATATAAAATGACCAATATCTGAAATTTGCAATGTCACTGAGGACATTTCACAAGTCCTGAAAAAGCCCCCAGATTACAACTGCTTTTCCCTCTCCCTGCCCCAAGAGACTCCAGTGATCACTGGCTCCATATCAGTGTTATAATTTCTTCCATGCTTGAATCAAAATATGCCTAGAGTAGAATACCAGTAAGTCCACTCTGCTCCATAGCTCTTCAACCCATCCTGAGAAGTCTGGGATGGTGATGTCCACTCCACCTGCAATTGAGAAGGGGCTTATATCCCATAGGGAAGATGGATGGGATTATCCTGCCTGCAGCTGCAGACTCTCTGCATTCCCTGGAATGATCGTTGTCCAGCATCATCTTCCTGCCATTTGTCCTGGGTGAGTTCAAAGAGCTGTAGAGTAAGAGTTGCTGCTCCACCAAGGTTCTGGGCCCAGCTGGCACATGGACAGCCCAAAGACTCAAGTCTCTGAATGTACACCTACAAACACCAGCACCAAATTTAGGATTGAATAGAAGGGACAGATGAACCGTGTGCAAGAAGACATAGTTGAGTCCAACTCTGTCACTCTCAGGAGCACAAAATCCAAAGTAGGGCCCACTGGCAGGGCACCAGACTCTGGAGCTATCCTCCCTGACATAAGACCTGGGGGTTTCCAGAGCCCCCAGGAGCCCCAATATTTGGGGTGATATCCACTTTGGAGTTCTAGGAGATACTACTGAGATGTTCATAAGCATCACCTCTGGGATGACCTCCAGACAGATTTTGAAGTCTCTTAGACATATAAATTCATTTGTCTTTACCTTTTCTCCCTTTTATTCAAGGTTTTTTACAGTCACATTGCCAGTTGGCACTTGGTAGCAATCCCTCAGTGCCAGGGAGACTCATCCCCGGGAGTCAAGTCCCACACTGGGAGGAAGTTAATGCATTCATATGCTCAGTTTGGCTTAGAGAAAGGCCACATTTGATAAACAAAGAGGATCTCAGGAGGCAACCCTTAAGCACCCCATAACAATAGGCTAAGTTTCAATTTCAAGAGCAAAGACTCATAAGGCTAGTCATCAATATCAAGGGCCCATCAGTAGATCATCCTCCTTCACCAGTCACTGCCCCTGCCCTTGGGGGACTATTGCTACTCCCTTTGAGAATGTGACAGAGCTCTCCAGGATGGGAATTCAGTATTCTCTCATTTAATGAGTGATGCTCCACCCACTGTAACCATGCCCTGTGAGCATTTGAACATTTATATATACCTTATAATTATGCTCAGGTGCACTTCCTCCTATGCATCCCCCATCCCTGACACCCTACGCCAACGATCATCCCCCACCCCTTTTGTAACCCTTCTGTGATCCAAAGCCTCTTCCAAGATGAAGCCATTACAATAGCTGAATACAATAGCAAAATAAAAGAATAATGATAGGTTTAAACGTAAGAGATAAAATATATAAAAATTAAAAAAAACTAAAAATAAAATAAAACTAAAAGATTGGAATATTAAAAAATGAAAAATATTTAAAAAAAGAAAAAATGTTTTTTGACTTTTGCCTTTCATCACTGCAATATCTGATGTCAAGTCTGTACCATGGCACCTTCCCACTCTCATTCCTCATTGTTTCACTATTTTTCATTTTGTTTTCAAAATTTTAGGTCACAGCAAATTCACACAGAATACAGCAGACTCTCATATACTCAATATCCTTCCCCTTTCCTCCCCAAGCACATTAATACCTTTTTAAATGTGGATGGTAGCAATGTTATAACTGATATACAAATAGTGAAACATAGCTACTAAACATTGTCAATGGTTTACACTATGGTTTACATTTTAGACTGTACACTTTTATAAATTTTGATGATATTTACCATGTCCCATTTCCATTACTGTATGGTAATGAAGAACAACTCTATTGACCTCTAAATACCCCCTGTTTGATCTATTCTATTCCTCCCACACCATCCCCCCAGGGCCCATGACGATCCCCTGGCTTGACTCATTAGATGATAAGATTCATAGTTACTTGCAACAAGAGTTCTTGACACACTGGTTTGTCCTACAATATTAGGAACCATCCTTGCTCTTGAGAGACCCCCACCTGTCTATTTCTGAACAAATCAGTCCTCCCAAAGATGGGAATCCAACTCCGTTCCACTCATTATGTGGATCGCCTCCCACTGATACAACACATTATGACAGAATGAACACTCACACTCTCCCTAGAAGCCTTCTCTAGTTGTGCCCTGTCCTGAATGCCCCCCAACCAACCCCCTAAACCAGTAACCCTTTCTTGTCATTTTGCCATAAGAGCAGTCCCACCTCTGTAATTCTGACTTCTAACCCACAAATCCCCATTGTTCACCTGGTCCCTCTCCCTACCCTCCCCCCAGTTTCTGGGACCTTCTGTCTAACCCTTCCCAATCTACCCACCTGTCATTCCTGCACCACCCAACCCAATAATATCACTACCTTCCTGTTCTATAGCTTCAATACAAAACTACACTCTGTCACTTTACCATAGATTACATCTGTCTGGGTGATGGCTCACATCTCTATTACTTATAAACCTATCTTACAGAAAAAGCTCTCTGTGACTGCTCAATTTCCCTAATTCATATCGGTGAGGTCATGTACTGCTCATCCTTCAATGCCTGGCTTGCTTCACTCAACATAAGGTCTTCAAGATTCATCCATGTTATCTCGTGGGTTAGCACTTTATTCCTTCTTATGCTTAGTAATATTCTATTGTATGTATGTACAACATTTTGTTTATCCATTCATCTGTTGATGGGCACCTGGGTTGATTCCAACTTTTGGCAATGGTGAACACTGCTATTATGAACATTGGTGTGCATATATCTGTTAGTGTCTTTGCTTTCATTTCTTCCGGGTATATACCCAGCATTGGAATCACTGGATTGTATAGAAGTTCTATAGATAGTTTTTTTAGGAAGTGCCAAACTGTCCTCCATAGTGGCTGGACCATTTTACAATCCCACCAGCACTGGATGAGTGTTCCCATTCCTCCACATCCTCTCCAACACTTATAGTCTGCTGTTTTGTAATAGCTGCCATTCTAATGGGTGCAAGATGGTATCTCATTGTAGGTTTGATTTGCATTTCCCTAATAGCTACTGATGTCAAGCATCTTTTCATGTGCTTTTTAGCAATTTGTATTTCTTCATGGGAGGAATGTCTTTTCAGTTTGCTAGTCCATTTTTTAAATGTGTTTTTTGTCTTTTTTTTTTTCAAGGTATAAGTTTTCTTTATATATACAGGATATTAGGCTTCTTTCAGATATATGGTTGCCAAGTATTTTCTCCCATTGGGAAGGCTGCCTTTCTTTTTTCTTGATAACATCCTTTGAGGAGATCCCATTTATCTTTTT
>JAQZBX010006314.1:0-53545 GCA_029593785.1 Cabassous unicinctus | reverse complement strand
AAAAAAAAAAAAAAAAAACACTGCAAAGGACAGGAATAGAAGGAAACTTCCTCAACATGGTAAAGTATATATATGAAAAACCCGTAACTAACATCATATACAATGGTGAAATTCTAAAAGCTTTCCCTCTAAGATTGGGAACAAGAAAATGATGGCCACTATCACCACTACTATTTAACATTGTGTTAGAAGTACTTGCTCAAGTACTTAGGCAAGAAAAAGTTTTAAAAGTATGCAAATTGGAAAGGAAGAAATAAAAAATCTCACTATTTGCAAACAACATGATACTATATATAGAAAGCCCTGAGAAATCTACAACAAAGCTTCAATAGCTTATAAATGAGTTCAGTAAAGTTGCAAGTTATAAGATAAATGCACAAAAATCAGTAGCATTTCTGTACACCAATAATGAGCAATCTGAGGAAGAAATCAAGAAAAAATCCCATTTATAATATCAACTAAAAGAATCAAATACCTAGTAATAAATTTAAGTAAAGATATAAATGACTTATGCACGGAAAACTATACAATATTGTTAAAGTAAATCAAAGAAGACTTAAATAAATGGAATAATATTCCCTGTTCATGGATGGGAAGGCTAAACATCATTAAGATGTCCATCCTACCCAAATTGATCTTTAGATTTATGCAATTCCAAAATAATCAACAGCAATTTTTACCTAATTGTATAAACTAAGAATGAAATTTATTTGGAAGAGCTAGAGGCCCCAAATAGCCAAAGACATAATGAAAAAGAAAAATGAAATCAAAGGAATCACACTACCTGACTTTAAAATATAATACAAAGCTACAGTGGTCAAAACAACATGGTATTAGCACAAGGATAGACATACTGACCAATGTTCCAAATTGAGAGTTCTGATATAGATCCTTGAATACACAATTATCTGATATTCAACAAGATAACCAAGTCCACTCAACAGGGAAAGAATGTTCTCTTCAACAAATGATGCTTGAAGAACTGGATATCCATAAGCAAAAGAATGAGAGGGGAACACCATCTAGCAGCTTATACAAAAACCAACTCATGATGGATCAAAGATCTAAATATAAGTGACAAGATCATAAAGACCTTGAAAGATAATGTACGGAAGCATCTACATGACCCTGTAATTGGAAAAGTTTTCATGAGCTTCACACCAAGGTACAATAAGGAAAAGTAAAAATAGATAAATGGGAACTCCTCAAAATTTAAAACTTTTGCACCTCAAAGGAGTTTGTCAAAAAAGTGAAAAGACATCCGTCCCAATGGGAGAAAATGTTTGGTAACCATATATCTGATAGGAGCCTAATATCCAGTATATATAAAGGAACCCTATATTTCAAAAAGAAAAAGACAAAAAAGCCACTTAAAAAATGGGCTTAAACAGACACATGTCCAAAAAAAAAATACACATGGCTAAAAAATGCATGAATAGATGCTCAACATCACTAGCTATTAGGGGAATTCAAATCAAAACTACAATGACATACCATCTTACAGCCATTAGACTGGTGGCCACTAAAAATCAGAGGACTACAAGTGTTGTAGAGGATGTGGAAGAATGGGAAACCTCATCCACTGCTGCTGGGAATGTAGAATGTTCCAGACATTGTTGAGGACAGTTTAGCAGTTCCCCAAAAAACTAAATATAAATCTACCATATGATCCAGCAATTCCACTGCTGGGTGTATACCCAGAAGAACTGAAAGCAAGGATATATGCACACCAATGTTCATAGTGGCATTATTCACTACTGCTAAAATTTGGAATCAACCCAAATGTCCATGAACAAATGAATGGAGAAAGAAATGTGGTATATATATACAATGGAATATTACTAAGCTGTAAGAAATAATAAAGTACTCACACATGGGATAAAATGAATGAATCTTGAGGACATTATATTTTGTGACGCAAGCCAGACATCAAAGGACAAATATTATATTACCTCTCTGATATGAATTAAGCAAATTCACCACACTCAGAGAAGTAAAGTCTGGAAGACTGGTTTACAGGAAATAGAAAGGGAGAAAAAGGTTGTGAACCAATGCCCATATGGGTGAAATCTATGATAAGGTGGAAGTGAGTATTTGTGCAGTGAATGGATGACAGATATATTGGTAGTTTTGGGTTGGGTGGTGCAAATTTGACAGGGGTGTAGGTGGGAGGGAGTGTTGAATGGACCATGGAACAGGGGGGAGGTTTGGGGGAGGAAGCAGGTGAAAACTGGGGATGGGTAGGTATGTGGTTAAAACTACAATATTGGGAAAGCTCTTTTGGCAATATGACAAGGAAGAGTTACTGGTTTAGGGTGTTGGAAAGGGGGACATTTGTGCCAGGGTGCACCAGGGGCAGTCTTCTAGAGAATGCACTTGTGACCATTTGGTCATAGTGTGCTGTATCAGTGGGTGGAGACCCACACAATGAGCAGGAAGGAGTTGGACACCCATCATGGGGAGGCCCTATATCTTCTCAAACAGAGGGGTAGGTGTCTCTCAAGTGCATGGGTAGTTTCTAATAGGGGAGAACAGATAAGTGTGTCAAGCCCTCAGTGTTGAGGCAAGTAACTATGGATCTTGTTCTTCCAGGAGTGAAGCCTGGTGTCACATGGGCGACAAGGGGTCAGGTATGGAGAAATAGAATAGATGGAAAAGGGAGTATTTAGGGGATAAGGAAGTGTTCTGCATGATCTTGCAAGGTTGGATACAGGTCATGTTAAATTTCACGAAAGTTTAAAAAAGTGTATGGTTTAAAATGTAAACCATAATGTAAACCATTGACCATGGTTAGTAGCTATGTTTCAATTTTTATTCATCAGTTGTAACAAATGTACTATCCACACATAAAAAGAGTATTATGATATGAAAGGGGGAAAGAGGGAGGATATTGTGTATATGGGAGTCCCCTATATTCTGTATTTGAATTTAATGTGACATAAAACTTCTTTGAAGACAAAACAAACAAACAAAATTAAGACACTGGGGAAGAAATGGAAGAAGATGTCACTGTACATACAGGACAACAGACATTACAGTGATGAAAGGCAAAATGTCAAAAAAAAATTTTAATATTTTTCTTTTTTTTTGCTTTTAATAAAATTTTTAATTTTTAAAAAGATACTTAGATTACATAAATATTACACAAAAATATAGCTATTCTCATATGTGCTATATGTGCTATTCCCACACATCCGACACCCTCCCACATAAACATCCTTCATTAGTATGGCACTTTCATTGCAATTGATAAACGCATCCTGGTGCTTTGCCACTAAGCATGGACTGTAGTTCACATTGTTGTCCACACTCTCTCTCACAGAGTTCTGCATGTTATGTGATGATATAAAATGGCATATATCTGTCACTGCAATGTCATTCAGGACAAATCCCAAGTCCTGAAAAAGCCCCTTTATTATTACTGTTTTTCCCTCTCCTTGCCCCTAGAGCCTCCTCCTCAACAATGTTGTAATTTCTTCCATTGCTAGTATCACAATGTGTCTACAGCAGAATATCAGTAAGTCCACTCTAGTCCATTGTTCCTTCCCCAAACCTGAGGATTCTGGGATAGTGATGTCCACTCCACCTATAATTGAAAGGGGAATTATATCCCATGGGGGAGACAGATGGGACTATCTTGCTTGCAGCTGCAAACATTCTCTGTTCCTTGGGATGGCTGTTGTCATTCATCAACTCCTTGTTAGTTGTACTGGGTCAGTCCAATGTGCTGCATTGTAGGTGTTACAACTCTGGTGAGGTTCCAGGCCAAGCTGGCAGATGGACAGACCAAAGATTCGAGACTCTTGGATGTACAACTAAAAATTCTAGTACAAATTATAGGTTTAATTAGAAGGGACAGATGAGCCATATGTAGGGAAGACACAATTGAATTCAACTCTGTCAGCCTCAGGAGCACAAACATCAAAATGAGGCCGGCTTGCAAGTCACCAAACTCTGGAGCTATCTGCCTTGTCCATAGGACCTGGGTGTCTCCAGAGCCCTCAGGAGCCCCACTATTTTGAACAGTATCCACTTTGGCATTTTATGAGATCCTGCTGAGATGTGCATAAGTGCTACCTCTGGGATGACCTCCTGACTCACTTTGAAGTCTCTTAGCCGTATGAACTCATTTCTCCTTACCCGTCCCCCTTTTATTTGAGGTCTTTTTCCATTTGCATTGATAGTTGGTGCTTGGTAGTAATCCCTCGGTGCCAGGGAGACTCATCCCTGGAAGTCATATCCAATGCTTGGGGTAAGGTAATGCATTTATATGCTGAATTTGGCTTAGAGAGAGACCACATTTGAGCAACAAGGAGGCTCTCAGGAGGAAACTCTTAGGCACCTCATGATAGGCTAAGTTTCAATTTCAAGAGCAAAGGCTCATAAGCATTGTCGTCAATATCAAGGGCCTATCAGTGGATCATCCTGCTTTACCAGTCATTGCAGTAAAGTCACATACAGAATATCACAATTTTTAAATTTTAATTTAGTTTTTCTAAATTATTATGTATTTTATTTCTTATGTTTAAACCTATCCTTATTTCATTTTCCTAGTAATTATTTTTGTCGATATTCTTGGCTTCATTTTTGAAGAAGTTTTGAATCACAGAAGGGTTACAACTGTGGAAGGGGAGTATCATTGTTCTGGGGTGTCAGTGATGGAGGATACATGGGAGGAAGTTCACCTTGGCATACATATAAAGTATGTAAATATGTTCAAATGTTCATGG
This sequence comes from Cabassous unicinctus, assembly GCA_029593785.1. Taxonomy (NCBI): domain Eukaryota; kingdom Metazoa; phylum Chordata; class Mammalia; order Cingulata; family Chlamyphoridae; genus Cabassous; species Cabassous unicinctus. Next base: position 48,815 of record JAQZBX010006314.1, on the reverse strand, counting down.
GGCATTGTCATAGTAAGTAGAGACGCACAAAATAAATGAGAGTATTGAATTGCCATCCTGTGGAGCTCTGTCACTTTCTTTAATGGAACAGCAACAATTCCCTGAGTACAGGGGCCATGACTAATGAAGACAGATCATCCATTGATGGGTCCTTGATATTGATGACTATGCTTATGAGCCTTTGCTCATGAAATTGAAACTTAGCCAAGTGGTGCAGGGTGTCTAAAAGTTACCTCCTGAGAGCCTCTGTGGGGCTCAAATGTGGCCTCTTTCTAAGCCAAATTCAGTATATAAATGCATTACCATCCACCCAGAGGGGGACATGACTCCTGGGGATAAGCCTCCCTGGCATTGAAGGATTACTACCAAGCACTAACTAGCAGTACAGTTGGAAAAAGACCTTGAATAAACGGGGGAAAGTGTAAAGATGACTGAATTTATATGGCTAAGAGACTTCTAAGTGGATTGAGATGTCAACCCAGAAGAAACACTTATTCATGTTTCAGCAGGATTGCATAGGCTTCCCAAGTAGATACTGGAGTTTCTTAGGGCTCTGGAGACACCCAGGTTCTACAGTCATGGCAGAAAGCTGCAGAGTTTGGTGCCTTGCCAGTGGGCCATCCTTTGGAGTTTGTGCTCCCAAATGTGACGGAGTTAGACTCAGCTGTGATTTCCCTACACATGCCTCTTCTATCCCTTCTATTTGAGTGGATAGTTGGTGCTGGATTTGGTAGGTGTACATTCAAGAGATTTTAATCTTTGGGCTGTCCATGTGCCAGCTGGTCCCTTAGCCTCAGCAGAGTTGCAACACCTGATCTTCAGTTCATTGGACTTACCCAGGACAGCTAACAAGGAGTTTTGGATGGAGAACCACCATACCAAGGAGCCGAGAGTGTCTACAACTCTGAGCAAGAGAGTCCTATCCATCATCCATAGGGAATCAAAGCCCCTTCTCAATTAGAGATGAAGTGGGCATCACCATCCCAGAATCCTCAGAATTGGGGAAAGAAATATGGATTAGAGTGGATTTACTGCTATTCTACTATAGACTTATTGTGATTCTAGCAATGGAAGAAATTATATCATTGATATGGAGATCTTGGCCACTGGAGGTGGTGAAGTTAAGGAGAGGGAAAAAGAGTTGTAATATGAGGGCATTTTGGGACTTGGAGTTGTCCTTAATGACATTGCAACAACATGTATAGGCCATTGTATATCCTGCCATAACCTACAGACTTGAGTGGGAGAGAGTGTAAACTTCAGTGCAAACTGTAATCCATCTTTAGTGGCCATGCCAAAATGTGTTCATCAATAGAAATGAATGTACCACATTAATGAAAGAAGTTGTTAATATGGGGAAAATTGGGAGGTGTGGGGATTGGGGCACATGGGAATTCTTTATATTTTTTCATGTAACATTTTATGTAATCTAATCATCTTTTAGAAAAAATAAAAAAGAGATTTTAAAAAATCTCAAAGATTTAGAAAAAGAAGATTTAACTAAACCTAAAACAAGCAGAATGAAAGAAATGGCAAAGATTAGAGCAGAGATAAATGAAATAGAAAACAAACACAAAAGACAATAGAGAGAATATAGAAAAACAAGAGATTTTCTTTGGAGAGATCAATAATGTTGCCAAACATTTAGTTAGGCTGACAAAGAAAAACAAGAAGATTCAAATAAAGAAAATTAAAAATGAAAAGGGGGGATTTCAAATTAACCCAATAAAAAAATCCAATAAAAAGATCATAAGATGAAGGTATGAGAAACTGTATGCCAATAAGTTAGATAAGTTGTGGTAGTTTAAACCTGTATGCACCTCAGCATATCATGTTCTTAAAGCTGATTCGTTCTTGAGCATGGGAACCTGGTGTGGATGGTATCTTTTTATTAGTTAGTAGAGTTAAGGGCCTCTTGATTAAGTTACTTCAATTAAGGCATGGCCCAGGCTGGGTCTTTATCCTCTTAATGGAGTCCTTTATAAACAGGTTAAATATGAAGAGAAAGACAGGAGCAAGCCAGGGAAGCTGAGAGAAAGCCACTGAAACTAGAAGTTGAGAGCAATGAAACACTGAAGAGAAGGAAGAGACCAGCAGATGCTGCCATGTGCCTTACTATGTAACAGAGGAGTCCAAAATTTCTGGCAGCTAGACTCAAAGAGAAAGAACCACCTGATGATACCTTAATTTGCACATTTTAGTGGCCTCAGTACTCTAAGCTTGTATGGTAATAATATCCACTGTAATAGCAAAAACCCTTTTTGATATATTACATTTCAGTAGCCTAGCAGACCAAAACACTAGTATAGACAAGGAATCAGAAATTAAAAAAAGAAAAAAATCTTCCAATGAAGGAAAGCCTAGGACCAGATAGCTTCACTAATAGAATTCTACCAAGCATTCCAAGAAAACTTAAATCCAACTTTGCCAACACACTTCAAAAAATTTGAATAGGAGTGAGAAAATTTGAAGTTTTTTTAGGGATCCCAGAAAAGATCAAGTTCTTATAGCTAATCCATTTCTGTGGGTGTGGGACACTTTGATTGAATAAGATTCATTTGGGGGCCTTTGATTGGATTACTTCGGTGAGACATGGCAAGGGGTGGGTCTTTTTCCTTTTGCTGGATTCCTTTATAAACATAAGAACTAAAAGCCACAGATACATAGGAAGGAAGTGACAGAGACAGACAAACCCTGAGAGGTTAAAAGAGAGATTCTAGAGGATGGAAACTGGAAACAGCAGTGCACAGAGGCTGAGAAAGAGGCTTTCAGGAATCTCAAAGGAAGGAGATCTGGAAGCAAGGGGAAAGATGAGCCATATACCTAATTGCCCACAGCTCACTCAGGGATGAAGGCAAAGGACCAGACTGGCAGAGTCACCGTTGTGTCTTGCCACATGGAACAAGTCAAGCATCACTGCCAGCCATTCTTTGGTGAGAAGGCATCTATGACAATACCTTGATTTGGACACTTTCACAGCCTCAGAACCATAAGCTTTAAAATTAATTTGCATTATAGAAGCCAACTCATTTCTGGTATGTTGTTCCTAGCAGCTTTTGCAAAGTAAAACAGGAAGGTAACACAACCTAATTCATTCTATGAGGACAAGTTCACCCTTATTTCAAAACCAGATAAAGAAGCCACAAGAAAAGAAAACTACAGACAAATATCTCTTATGAATATAAATGCAAAATTCCTCAAAATGACTATCAAACTCAAATGAACATTTTAAAACAATGATAACCATGATCACTTATGATTTACCTATGATATGCAAGGTTGGTTCAACATAAGGAAATCTATTAATGTAATACACTACATTAGCAGAATAAAGGAGAAAACACAGGGTCATCTCAATGGATGCAGAAAATGCATTTGACAAAATATTGCACCCCATGATGAGAAAAACATTTAGATCACTAGGAATAGAAAGAAACTACCTCACCATGATAAAGGACATATAAAATATCTGCAGCTAACATCCTAGTTAGTGGTGAAAAACTGAAAGTTTATCTCTAAATCAGGAACAAGACAGTGATGCCCCCTTTCACCATTGTTATTCAACATTGTACTGGAAGTTATTGACAGGGCAATTAGAGAGGAAAAAGAAATGAAAGATGTTGAATTTGGAAAGGAAGAAGTAAAATTTTACCTATTTGCATTTGGTGTGATCCCATATACAGAAAATCCACAACCAAGCTCTAAGAACTAATAAGTGAACTAAGCAGAGTGACCAGGTATTTTATATTTTACATAGCTTCCAAGGCAATATACCAAAAATGGGTTGGCTTTTACAATGGGGATTTATTAATTTATAAGCTTACATTTTTGAGGCTGAGGAAGATGTCCAAATCAAGGTATTATCAGGCCAAGCTCTCTCCCTAAAGACATGGCTTCCAATGATTCTGGATTCCTGTCATATAACATGGTACAATGATGGTGTCTGCTGTCTCTCCATGCTCCTCCTATTCTCATTGCTTTCATCTTCTGGCTCCCTCCAACTTTCCTCTATTCCTGTGGCTTTTTCTCTCCTGGCTTCCACTGATTTGAGCATCTGGCTTCCTGGACTTTCTCTCTCAGCTTCTAGTGGTTTCTTTCTGTCTCTGAGGCTGCATCTCTCCATATTCATCCTGCTTTTAAAGTACTCCTGTAAGAGATTTAAGACCCACCCTGGATCACATCCTACTGGACTAATCTAATAAAAAGAACTTAGAAATAATCTGATCATAGTTTCCACCAGGATAGGTTCACATCAACATGAATGTATTATCTCCAAGGATATGATCTTTCCTGGGGCCCACAAATTCTCCAACTACCATATCAAGTTCAAGACAACATCCAAAATCAATAATGTTTCTATACTCAGTAAATGAAAAATGTGAAGAAGAAATGAAAGAAAGAATTCCACATACAATATATAAGCAATGAACAATCTGAAGAATAAATGAAGAAAAGAATTCCATTTATAATAGCAATCAAAATAAACAAATATATATGCATAAATATCACCAAAGATGTAAAGGACTTGTACGCAAAAAATTACATAACATTGCTAAAAGAAATCAAAGAAAACCTAAATAAATGGAAGGACATTCCATGTTCATTGGAAGAATAAATACGTTAAAATGGCAATATTGCTTGAAGCAATTTATAGTTTTAATGCAATCCTAAACAAAACTCCAAAATCTTTCTTTGCAGAAATGGAAAAGCCAATCATCAAATTTGTATTGAAGGATAAAGGACCCCAAATAGCTAAAGCAATCTTGAAAAAAAAGGAAAGACTCACATTTCTCAATCTTAAAACTTATCACCAAGCTACAGTATTGAAACGGCATAGTACTGGCACAAGGACAGACAGATAGACCAACCGAATTTCATTGAGAGCATAGAAATCAATCCTCACTTTTATGGCCAACTGATTTTTGACAAGGTGACAAAGACCACTCTATTGAGAAAAAAGTCCCTTTAAAAAAAGTTGCTGAGAAGACTGGAAATTCATTAGCCAAAAAAAGAAGGAGGTACTCTAACACATATCATTTACAAAAAATGGGGAGATATATGGGAAAGGATGAACCTGAGTCATGCTTCTATGGAATATGAATGTGTTCATCTTTTCCTGGTGTTATCTCTTCAAGTGGAGACACACCCAATAAAGAAGAAAATATTAAAATGATACCCAGAGGAGTCCAGCTATGTTCTCAAATAAAGAGGCTAGAAACTCTTGAGTACATAGGAAGTGCCTAATAAAAGAAGACAGACCAATTTGTCAAACCCTTGATGTTAATGTTTGTACTTATGAAACTTATTCTTGTAAAATTGAAACTTAGCCTAGTATTATATAATAGCCTAAGATTTACCTCTTGAAAACCTTCTTATTCCACAAATGTATCCTCTTTCTAAGCTGAACTCAGCATACAAGCTCACTGCCTTCTACCTGGCATGGGGCATGATTCCAAGGGATGGGCTTCTCTGGTACAGAGAGATTATTATCAAGTTCCAACTAGTGAAGCATTTGGAAAAAGAACCTTGAGCAAAAGGAGGAAATATTAAATTCTAAAGAGTTTTTATAGGTAAGAGATTTCAAAGTGAGTCGGGAAGTCATTTCAAAGGATAAACTTACACTCATATCAGAAGGATCTCACTGACTGTCACAGTAAATAGTGCCTCAAGCAGGGGTACTCATGATAGCTCTAAAGATATCTGGACACTATAAGCATCGCAGACAAGCTCAAGAATTTGGCACCCTGTCAATGGGTCTTACCTTGGAATATATGTTAACCTATCTTCCCAATGTAAGAGAGTAAGGCACATTTATTTGTTTCCTACATATAGTTCTTCTACCCTTGTATTTGAATCTAAAATTAACACTATACCCAATAAATATGTGTCCTTGAGACTTAAATCTTCAATTTGTTTATATGCTGGGTTAGCCCTGCATCTCAGCAGAGTTACATCCTATACCTATTCCCCAGTTCATCAGACTTACCCAAGACAACCAACAAAAGGATGATGATATACAACGTCCATCCCAAAAATCAAATTGTGTCTACAACTGTAGGCAAGACAGTTCCATTCATCTGCCCCATGGGATCCAAGCCCTCTCTCAGTCAGAAGCAGAGTGGACATCACCATCCCCAAATCCTCAAGATTGAAGAATGAACAAACAGAAGGGAAGAATTCAAGTATGGACCAAAGTACACATATTATTATTCTAGTAATGGAAGAACTTGTAACACTGATATAAAGACAGTGGTCACCAGAGGTTCTGAGGAGGCAAAGGGAAAAATAGTAACATGGGGCATTTTTCAGACATTGGGATTGGTCTGCATCACATTACAATGATGGATACAGGCCATTATACAGTTTGTCAAACCTTATAAAATTGTGCCATGCAAAGTGTAAACCATAACGTAAACTACAGACTATGGTAATAGCAATGACTACAATATGTGTTCATCAATTGTAACAAATGTACCAAACTAATGGAAGTTGCTATTAATAGGGGAAAATGTGGGAGGGTATATGGGAATCCACTATATTTTTTATGTATTTTAAAAGTTCTTTAAAAATGCAGAAAAAAGAATGAATAAAAGACCTAAATATAAGAGCTAGAATTAGCAAACTCCTAGAATAAAATATAAGGAAGCATCTTCAAGACCTTGTGAAAGTAATAATTTCTTCTTGTTTATGCCCATAGTATGAGCAACAACAACAAAAAAATAGATAAATTGTACCTTATGAAACTTATAAGCTTCTGTGCCTTTACTATGAAATTAAAATGGCAATCTAAAATCTAAACAATTGGAAAAAATATTTGGAAACTACATATCCAATAAAGATTTAGTATCCAGAATATATCAATAAGTTTTTCACCTTAAGAGAAAATCAAACAATCCAATTAAATATAGTCAAAAGTCTTGAGAAGACATCTATAAAAGAAATATACACAAATGGCCAGAATGTACACGAAGTGCTTAACAATATTAAGCATCATGGTAATGCAAATCAAAATGTACAAGGTACCATTTCACATTGATTAGAATGGCTACTATTAAACTGGAAAATAGTATTGGCGAGGATTGGAGAAATAGGAACACTCATTCATTGCTGGGGGCAGTGTAAAATGGTGCAGCCACTGTAGAAGACAGTTTGGCAGTTCCTAAGAAAACTACATACAGAAATACCATTTGTCTATGCAATCTCACTACTATATATAAACTCTAAAGAACTGAAAACAGGAACTTAAACATATTTTTACACTGATGTTCATTGCAGCATTATTCACAATTACCAAAAGATGGTAGAAACCCAAGTGTTCATCAAACAATAAATGGATTAGCAAAAAATGTGGTATATACATATAATGAACTATTAATCAGCAATAAGGAGAAATGAAGTCCTGATAAATGTGATAACATGGATGAACTTTGGGGATATCATTGTGGATGAAATAAGTCAGACATAAAAGGACAAATGTTTTATCATTTCACTGATTTGAAACAATTAGAATAAACAAAACTTAGGGAGTCAGAATCTAGAATATAGGCTACCAGAGGATAAGGAATAGGAAATGAAAGCTTCAAATGTACATGGTTAAATTTTGGAATGAAGGAAAGATTGTGGTAATTGACAGTGTGATGGTAGAAAAATATTGTGAACACAATTAACAGCACTGAAATATATATCTGAATATGATTAAGAGGGGAAATGTTAGATTGTACATATGGAAAGAGGATAAAATATTTTAAAAAATCCATTGACCATCATTACACAGTGAACCCTAAGTTAAATTATGAACTTAAATAATAATTTAATTATAATAATGTGCTATTATAAATTGTAACAAATAGTCCAAAGCAAAGTAGTGATGTTGGGATAATGTACAGGAATCCTGTATTTTATGAAAGATTGTTATGTAAAACTATAAATTCTGTAATTAAAAAAAGTTTGTAGGATTCCTTTATTGTACTCAGCATCTGTTCCATTGCCTATCTCATTCATTGTTTATTAGTTGAGTATATACAGCTACAATGCAAGAGGTTATGTGGAATACCTAAAGGTATTTATTCAGTTCAACAAGAATTTGGTAAATGGTTTCTGTTAAACAAAAACTTGATCAAAATTTGGTTAGATCTCTCAGAGTTTTATTAAATCAGAATTCAATTAATGAATTAGATAGTTCCAATCATCACTATGTAGAGAGGAATTCCCCTGAACAAAGAGAGCAGTGAGCATTTTTAGACAGAACAAGGGAGCACTTTGGGAAGGTCTCTTTACTGATTAATGCAGACTACATTTCCTAATATGGTTAATGCAAATGGTTGCTTAGCAATGATGAGGTAAGCTTGTGTCAGAAGCGGGAGTTGTTGATAGCTTGACTGGCTCATTTAAATTCTATTTCCTGGGCATGCCAGGCATGTACATGGAATAGAAAACTTATATTTTTGGCTTTGCTGACATAGAGCTTAGCATAGTCCATCTCAAGTTCAACCTACTAGATTTTATTTATTTCTAAAAAAGCGAAATCAACAGAAATTGCTTTTGTCAGATACTTTATTTGGCCACATGTAAATGAAATCTATGAAATGACATAAACATTTAAAAGAATTTGTATTCTCTAGTAACTTTTTTTTCTGAAGTTGGCAGTTTCTTCTTTGATCCCACAGCTCAGGGATATGCAGCAGCAGATCTCCACAATTCGGATGACCTTTGTCTTATGGTTCTGATAATGAAGGTGCTTCTTCAAATGTCAGATTTTCATTTTCCAAGGGTAAGTACAGGATAATCATGCTCCTTGAAAGAAGGTCCATCTCAATGAGAACTTTCAAATTTCAGAAACAGCTGGGAAGGAAATGTTTTTAATTGGTTACATTCTAACCCACAAAATTCAGGGGTGCTGGTAGTCCCAAAAGTGGAAGACATACATTGGGTAGGAAAACTAAGAGCCTCTGCCACACTTTATTTTGCCAGCACACATTGAGACATGATTTTTTTATTATGAAGTAAGCACTTGAAGGGAGTCCTTGAAAGGAATGATGAGCTCTTCATCTCTAAGGATGAAGCACACCTTTTTACCTGTTCAGTATCCTCATCTGCCCTTCCTCCTTTTCACAGAACACACTCATGCCCTCTCATCAGATAAATAAAAACTAAATTTCAATCAGTTCCTCTATTAAGCTCAAAATACAAGTGTCTTGATGATGCACAGTCCTTTCCAAGACATCTTCTTTCAGTTCCTCAGATTCTGAAAACTTTTAAACAAAGAGAAGTGTTGTATACTCTAACATCCAAATGTGAAATGATGAGGATAAAACACAAAAATTTGTGATAAATTCACACTTTGAAATGGGTAGAATAGGAATTGTGGAGCAGCCACTTTTTCAGAATAAATATATCATACTGGAAGAGAAGTAAGAACCTTGATTCTTCACCTTGGTGGTATGTTTACTTCTGTGTTTAGCCCTTGAAATAGGTATAATTCTTTTATTTATTAATTTTTTTTAGTCTTCCTTTCCATTGCCCATCTTCTGTGAATTTCTTTGTTGTTCATTATTCTCCAATATACCATTCAGAGAAGCATGAGAAGCTTCAGTAGTTTTCAACACAAGTGGCATAGATTCAAGTTCAGGAGTCCAACAATTGCCTTAAGGTGGAATTCTCACAGGCTTTTGACACCAAATCTTGCATTTGTTTACTGAAACCACCCATTTCTTGGGCAAAAAAAACATTCTTGTCAATTCTGTATCAAAATAAATATAGCTCAAAAGTTTTGACCTAGAGGATATTTTTGAGCATAAATTCTCACATCTCTACTCCCCACTTTTGTTCTATGTATCCACTCCAAATGGATTATACTGATATTGGGATAACTTGAAATAGTAGGCCCAGTTTGAGAGGCAATATATGTTATTTTGTTATTTTCAATTAGCCTTACTCCAATTTCCCACAGCAAAATGGTAAGTGATGTTATTTGAAAAGGGTTTCTTTTATCCTCTAATATATTCCCATTGGTTTTATTCCCATCACAGATGTCAATATTGAATTCTCAGTGATACTCTTGGCTTTACCTTATTATATCTATATATCAGCTGTATTTCCATATATAATGACCATATTCCACACATAAGGGGGTGGGGCTTTAATTTCAATCAGACGAATTTATTTTATTTAAAGCCATTCAAAAGACTTTCTGTTTCATCTTATTGACATCTCATGGAGAGCCAGTTGTAGTTTAATTATTTAGAATGTACTGATTCAAATCCTGGCTCTACCATTTCTAGCTGAGGTCCCTGAAAAATTGGTAAAGGTCTCTGTTCCTCACATCCTGAATGAGATGGAGTATCATATAAATTGGGTAAATTTTAGGGCACATAATAAATTGGGCAAATAATAAAGGAATTATAACAATGTTGAGATAGGAAGATCATAAGGTATTGTGCAGATTCTGAGCCTAGTATCAGGGGCATATTTATTACTCTATGGCTTTAAAATCCTAGGACATAGTAGCTTTTGGAACACTCAAGGTGAGTATAAAATAGAGGGGACCTCCTGACACATGAGGTGTGATCTTTCATTAAGAGTGTAGCCACCCTGGGACAACCTGATGGGAGACATTTGTGCAAATTAATTCTCAGTCTTCAGCTGTCTCCCTTCCTCAACTGTCTGCAGGGCTCCCAAATTGCTAACCCTACCTGTAAATGAGACAACTGGGAAAACCATTGTGCTGTCCATTTTGGGACATAGAGCAGTGTGGGTGATGGTAGAAAGAGGGTCTGGAAAGGTAAACAGAACATATCCCTGTATAGTCCACCCAGACATTTGAAAGGGTGAATTTGGTAACAGATTGATATCAATTTGGCAATACTGCTAAATTAAACATAAAATCAATACCCACCTTCACTGTTCTTCATGCTGAGGGGAGAAGAGAAAAACAATGTATTATACAAATGTTACCAATAGTATTTCTGCAATTAAATTCAGAAAGAATAATTAAGACAGCCTTCTATCAACACATATTCTAAGTTCCCTTCACCATCCTCAAACCAGAATGGCTGGATAAGCTTTGTTATCTGATAGGGTAGCCCAAAATTTCATTTTTGTGCAATCTGTCTTTATTGAAAGAAGGTGATTTTCTTTTCCCATGACCAGTGACTGTCAGTAAATGACCTAGGTTCTATGCATGGTACCCCTTGTCCCTGGACTGACAGCAAGCCAATTTTCCTATGACAATTTAAATTCATTATCCAGACCAGTATAGCTAACATTTTAAACCTGTTGGCTTAGGAGGAGCTCAAGAAGGTCAACTAGGTACAGTTTCAAATTCAAATTGATTGCAACTGTTACTGTATAACATGTCATATTTCTTCCTGGAATATTAGAATCGATAGGCTCACCAAATCAAGTTTACATGGACGGAAAACAACATATATTGAAGTGAGCTATTATGCTTGGTAATGAAAATGACCACTCTCATATCCACTCTTTGGTAATGTACTTGAGCCTGAAGGAGACATAGTGGTCACTGGTTTAATTCATAAAGTGCAAATGCAATAAACATCTTGCAGGGTGTTTTTCCCAGCTGTCACTTTAACAGCCTTCAGCATTCATTTCTTCAATGGTGTCAGAAAGAAATTTCTGGGTAGTAGTGTATGTTTTAAGACTGTTGGATTCCATTTGAATGAGTCCTTTTCCTATTTTCTTTTTGATAAAAATCTGTCTGCTGGCCAGAGGTTATACAGTATAAGATCCCATGTGTAAGGCATTCTGTAAATCCATGAATGGTAGAACAGTGGTATGTGATATTACCTGGAAAGGCAAAAGCAGGAAAATTCAGTTATTCATGATAGTTATATTATTTAGAACCAGAAAACACTGAATTAACAAGTACTATACTTGTTAATTCCCTCCTAGGGGAAATACAAACTTAGTTACTTGCAAGCCTCTGGCCACAACATTATCATCAGTCAATACATAACCATTTTTAACATGTGTTTCTGTTTTAAAAAACTTTCTTAAATATGTATTATTGGTTCATTAACATTGAACTCATAGTCAATAGCACTATAACTCAAGCCTAAATGAATACATGCATTTTCTCCATAAGGCACAATAAAGCCTTTTTGTGTTTAACTACACTAGACATAACTTCAGCACTGTTCTTGAAGATAATTTTAAACAGAGAAATCACCAACACAAAACACAAAAATGTGAAAACATGGCACAAAAAGGAAGTTTGCATACAGTATAAAAGCTGATTCAAAAAAGTGGAATGTAGCTTCTTTTTCCTCAGCTGGAAATAGCTCAATGAGAGAAGCAAATTTTTTGCCAATATAAATATTTGTGCAAATGATTGTGAAATCACTGAAATCATGATTTTGGGGTTATAAGTAAATTTTAATGAGTGAAGGAATTAAATTTTATGGAATCTTTCAGTAAATGGTATTGGATGTTCATACCTAAATCATATGTCCAACTGTTGGAGATTAAATTGGCTCCTCTTGTAGGATAGAAAAGTCCAATATAATCATCTTGTCTCCAGTTCCCTGGTTCATTCCCTCAGTGAGCTATCCATGTCTTTGGCATGAGTGGGTTACCTTCTGCTTATCCATTTGGGCTTTAACAAGCAGAAATTGAGGCCCAGCTCCTGTTACTGATTCTGTGCATGTCTCTATCCAAGCTACCACAGATACTTTGCAAAAGTATCTATGAAGTAAGCACCAGAGTGAGTGATACTTATATACCTAAAGAAGAGTCAATGTCTCCACAAGATTATTGGAGTCTTTCTCTGAAGTGATGCCACTCTGAAGCAAGCCATGAGAGCAATTTACAATCTTTTGCCCATTCCAAAATTAGCCATTCTTATCTTGTTCTTCCCAAATTCCTGATCAACAGTTTATCCATTCTTCCTTCTATGAATGGTATAGAGTCATAACTCAGCATTTCCCTTCTTTCAGTGGACAAAATTTCCTTTCACTGGAGTATTTCCCTTCACCACTGTCTTTTAGGGCCAATCTGAGTAAAGCCTGGCTTCTCTCAGTGGTAGCAGCACAGAAATTCCCTTATCTATATTACCCACCAACACTTCCTCCTTAATAATGAGAAGCTTCCATGTCTATGGTTTCAAAGAGATACTCAATCTCTGGTCAGATCCTCCAGTTTGTATATTAGTTTGAATAGCATGATCCTGAGTATGAATAACTACATTTATTCCTCTAAAGAATGAATGATTTGTTCTGGTGAAGATGATCCAGCAGAAAGGGAGATGGTGAGAGACTTTGCGCCCCATACATATGTTGAGGGATAGGTTTAGGCATGAGCAGGGTCATGTCATATGCTGTCACAGTAAGCGAGACCATGGATGTGGGCTGACCTATTTGGTGCCAAGAGAATTAGAGTTCTGATTGATTGCATTTTGTCAATCAATTGATAATGTTTTCCTGCTGAGTAGAAGAAGAGTGGAAATGTGTTGGAGATTTGGGGAGAGAAGAGGAGGCATGGATTACTAATTTGTAGAGAGAGAGAATAGAGAGTCTAGGGATATATAATGATATTTCCGAGGGTACAATTTGCTGTTTGTTTATAATATGTCCACATGTTTACAGTGAGATCATTCAGCAAGGCTTGGACTTTTCCAGCAAATTTTTTTTTGTTTCTTATAGAGTTTTCAGGCATGTTAACAGACTGAGTATGGTGGTTAACTGGGATGCATTTCTGCCAGGCAAGGAACACCACACTGTAGGGAGGACTTCCTGGAAGATATTAAAAAAAAGAAAAGAGCAACAGCAGCAATAAAAAAAATAAAAAATAAAAAAAAACCTTTGTGTCTGTATCTTCTCATAACATACTCCTCAAAATTTAAAGGCAATGAATCTTATATGTTCATTTTCTATTTCATAATATTTACATTATATATACACATATATATGTGCATACATATATATGTGTATTTATTTAAATATTTATATACAAAGAGACAACGCAAAAATATTTATTCAATAAAATATTGTTAAATGATATTCAATCATCTTTTCCTAGCATATGTGATCACATTTTAAATAAAAACAAAACTTCAAAATTAAAAGTTTAAATTAGTTGAAATGTTCCTGTTTTATTTTCCTGGCTGTTAAGACAACTACAATAAAATGAACTGGCTTAACAATAGGAATTTTTCAGAGACTAGAAGCTAGAAGGTGTGCTTCCTCCTGGGATCCATATCTTCTCTCTTGCTGGCAATTTTTGGGGTTCCTTGGCTTTTGTGTCACATGGCAATGCACATGGCAGCATCTTCTTTCCTTTATGGGTTCTGTTGACTTCCAGCTTCTGCTTATTTCCTGTGGATTATCTGTCAGACTTTCTGTTTATAAAAGACACCACTAATCCAAAGTAAAACCCAACCTGATTTAGTTAGGCTACCTGTCAATTGAAAGGGCATATTAAAGAGAACTTGTTTACAATGGTCTACACCAACTAGAATGTGGCCCAAGACCACAAACAGGTCCAAATTGGGTAAACAATTCAATCTACCACAGTACACTTCCTTGGGCTTGCATATGTGTTGTTTTGAATGGAATAATATGAGATAATAAGATTTAGTGGGTCCCTTCCCTGCAGCATGTACTATGTGAATATTTGACATATAACATTTTATTTAATTCTTGGAGAGTCCCTTACAAAAGCCCAGCTTCATAGATTTAGAAACAAGATAGAATCCTATGTGATGTGCCCATGACAACGTCATAATCAGTGGTGGATCTGGCACATATACTATCCTGAGTCTCAAGTTCAGTTTATTCCACTGCCTGTAAAATTAAACTTGTTGCTTCAGCACAGCCATTTGCTGAATTAATATGTTCATAAATCAATTTCTTTTTTCCTCCACAAACAGAAGAATAAAATGCCTTTTTCATAGCATCATTTGGTCACACTCACAAATAATTCCCTTTAGAAACTCAATAGACTGTAAACGGAACCTGTCCCTGATATGAGTCCTGTTATTATTTAGCTGCCTACTTGTGAGTGGTTCCGTCATCTATTTTCCTCAATTCTCTCAATTACAAAATGAGAAGATTTAAATAAATATTATCTAACTTCTTTTATATCTTTCAAAATATATTTTGGAATAATCAGTCCCATCCTCTTTGGCCTAATTCTGAGAAACAGACAAATGCACCAGAATTCCCCAGGTTAATTGATTTGCTGTATTTCAATACAGAATTGAGTTAATCTACAAATAAGAAAAAGCAAGTGAAGTGACCAGTGTTTCGGCTATAATGGACTTCGACAATGGGGAGCAATTATAGATGAAAAAGGAATATTTAGGGCTTGACAATGTAAGGTTCTACCTATAAAAGATAGTGACTAGTCCTCTCTTCTAATAGTAGAAGCTGAGGTAGTTTTGATAGATGAGGCATGAGATGGCTTATTCTGCTTTCATTGGAACAAATTAATAGGAGATGAAGATGGGATTAATCAAGACACATAAATGGAAAATACTTCATGAGATGGGTGAAGATGTTTTCAGCTTCCAACACATTATAAACAACAGGTCCCTTTATGTGTTCATAAGTTTCATATTAAAGAGACTGATTAGCAATAGGAACACTGAGGACTGCATATTCTGAAGTGGTCTGTGGGAATTTCCTTCTCCTAAATTTAGCTTATAGAAGAGGTTCTCATTTCAGACAGAAAGTTTTGGCTTGATGAAGAGAATATTGATTAATGAAATGATCTCATAGTATAGTTGTGTCGCTATGTGAGGACCCTTTGGTGCCTAAATTTTAAATAATTCAACGGACAATTAGCGGAAAATAGATGCAGTAGATATATTGTCATATATCTACTTTTTCATCCAAATATAAGCTCAAGCACTATGGACAAGGTGAGTCATAGTAATGTTATTGAATTGAGTTAATTTGGGTTAGCTTTAATCTTAGATGGTTAATTTGGAGATGGAGTGTTTCTCTCATGAGAAAACTTGTGTTACTGTATCAGCAATAGGCAACGCCATATCAAATTTGAAAAGCCAAGAGTGACCTTAAAATATAGAACAGATATTGTGAACTTATGAGAATTCCAATGTGCTAATTTAGAGTGAATAAGATACTTAATTTCTTTGGGCTTGAGACCCATTACTAGTTAATCAAATATAATTCACAAAGGAAATACACAAGATCCCTGCCATATATTTGCCTTTCTACTCAACAGTACTGCATCAGCACTGCAACTGCTGGACACTGCTGACATCTATTGTTTTCATACTATACTATAGGAGGAGAAAATAAATATCCTTTAATCTCAATATACTTTAACCTAGACCAAAATAGGGACTAAACCTTGATAAATTACAAAAAAGTAATGCATGCACAATTTAATGTGATATGAATTATGTATTTTGCACAGAATATGTCATTTATTAAACAACTAAGAAACTCGGAGTATTGGAAGAGCAAGAAATTTGAAGAAGCCACACAGTTTCAAAGTTTTATTTTATCACTATTTGTATTTGAGAAAGTCATTCTTCTTATCTCTGGATACTACTTTAAATATTTGATAAATTAATATATGAATGCATAAATATACATTAAGGGGAGATATTTCAATAAATGAGATAATGTGAAGTACATTTCACAATATTTGCTATATCAAAGATGCAGTATATTAGTTATTGTATCTTTATTCCTGCTATATATCCATTATCAGATAATTAATAGGAAAAATCTGTGCATTTGATTTTTTTATATTTTTAAAAGTATTTTTATTATGGAAGTTGTAAACTTACAAACAATCATGCACATGTGTAGAATTCTTATACAGTAACCCTTAACCAACATACCACACCATTGTGAAATATTTATTACAGAGTACAAGGTAATATTATCAGAATATTGCCACTAACTATGGTCCATAGCATACATTTTGTATATTTTCTTAATACCCCCCTATTATTACCACAGTACATCTTTGGCATCTGATTTGGCATCAGAAAAAGAAACCTCATGGAAGAGAGAATATTCAAATGCTATTTTGTAAAAAGAATGGATCCATAAGGACAAATTCAAGGACAGCAATTTTGAATGATGGATGCATTTTAAGGAAAAGTAAATGATAAAGAACATGAGAGATAAGGTAGAGCCAGTTGGAGATAGAAGATCAGAAATTTAAGTTTTAGAAGTGGTTTAAATGACAGAAGACGTAGAATTGCATACAGATAATTTCTAAGTGACATATATCAGTTAACATTGTGAATATTGGTGTTAAATTATAGACAGTGGGGGACTACAGGTAACTACTGCATATTCTGGTTCTTATGACTTGTTGATAAATTTTGAGTGATAAATCTGACCAGGCAATGTTCTAGGGAGTAGAATGTTATAGTCATATTATTTATCTTTGAAACTTATAATGCTGAATCTTATACTTAAAAAATGATATGTATTTCTATTTATTAATAAGATTACCAGATAAAAATGGGAAGGGAGACATTCAATTCAGATATTTCAATTGATTCAACAGAAGTTGAAGTGTTGCAGGAAGCATACTTGATTGCAAAAAAGTTTTAAGTAATTCAGTTATTTTGTAATACTCTTGCTTCATTTTTTGCTTTATTTTGTTTGTTTGTTTGTTTGTTTTCATTTTGAGGAAAGTTAAACCAGTAAGTTTTCATAGAGAAATGGAATCAAACTTCAAATGACTTCATTTTGTTGGGTTTGTTTCCCCAAACACAAACTGGCCTACTTCTCTTGACCCTGATCATTCTCATATTCTTTCTTGCCTCCGTGGGCAGGTCAACCATGATTCACCTCATACGTTTGGATCCCCGTCTCCACACACCTATGTACTTTCTACTGAAACAGCTCTCTCTCATGGACCTGAAGTACATCTCCAGTACCATCCCCAAGATGGTGTTCAACATCTTTTCTGGTCAGAAAAGCATCTCCTTCCTGGGGTGTGGCATGCAAAGCTTCTTTTTCTTGACAATGGTAAGTTCTGAAGGTTTACTACTGGCCTCCATGGCCTACGACTGTTATGTGGCCATTTGTCACCCCCTTCATTATCCCATCCATATAAGTAAAAAGATGTGTGTCCAGATGATAATAGGATTTTGGATCTTGGGTCCATCAACTCCTTGGCACACACAGCCTATGCCCTCAACATCTTTTACTGCCAATCCAGGGCCATTAATCACTTCTTTTGTGATGTTCCAGCCATGTTACCTCTTGCATGTATGGACACTTGGTTCTATGAGTACATGGAATTTTTGAGCACAAGCCTCTTTCTCCTCATTCCTTTCCTTGGCATCACTGCTTCCTATGGTCAGGTGTTTTTTGTTGTTTACCACATGTGCTCAAAAGAGGGTAGAAAAAAGGCTGTCACTACCTGTTCAGCACATTTAACTGTAGTGACCTTTTACTAAACTCCCTTTTTCTAGACCTATCTTCGGCTTAGGAAGCTTTGCTCACCTTCAGAAGATAAAATTTTGGCAGTCTTCTATACCATCCTCACCCCCATACTCAATCCCATTATCTACAGACTTAGGAACAAGGAAGTGTTGGGTGAAATGAAAAGAATGTTTGGGGTATTCTCTTCAATGAAAGAATAGTCATTGTCATCTCTACTATCTTTAATTTATCCCCCTTTTCATGTTCATTAGAACAGCCTATAGCAGTGTTGTCCAAAATGTATTATATAATTTGAGCTCTATATTTAATTTTAAATATTTTAGTACTCGCATTAAAAAAGTACAATGAAAAGTGATATTTAAAGAATATATTTATTTTATCCCAAATATTATTATAATCATCAATATCATCATTGCTTTTAATTACATATTAATTATTGAAATATTTTCTGTAAAATATACTATCTGTATGATTGTACATTTTTTTAGAACTTATTTTACTTTATTTACTTATTTATTTATCCCCCTAGATGGTTCTCTTGTCTGTCTGGTCACATTCTTCAGGAGACACTGGGAACCAAACCTAGACCTCTCACATGGGATGCAAATGCCCAACAGCCTGACCCATATCAGCTCCCCAAAGCCTGCAGTTTTTGCTGGCTTTTGACATCTGCTTCTTTGGACATTTGCTCATTGCTGCAGGGAGCAGCATCTAGCTTTCACTGGGGCAGGGTGTGGTGCCTAGCTCTCATTGTGGCAGGTGCAGGAGTCTGCATGTTTTCTTAAGGAGGCACCAGAACACGAAACCAGGACCTCCCATATGATAGGGAGGTACCCAACTGGTTGAGCCACATCCGCTTCCCTGATTGTACATATTTTACTATTAATATAATATTTATATAATTTTATTTAAATATTACTTACACATGTAACTAATATAAATTAATATTTTAGTTAACTATTTTCATGCTGAGTCTTCAAAATCTTTTGGGTATTTTATATTTAAAATATATTTCACTTTTGATGATGCACATTTCAAGTGCCTAATTGTTATATGTGACCAGTTTCTTCTATGTTAGACAGCACAGCCTTAGGGCATCCATTGAAATGTGGAAAAAAGTATGTATGCATGGCATATAAAATATATATGGTATATAAAATATGGATAGTGGAATTTGCAATACCAAGTGAAATAATCAAGCTTATGTGATGTTTTCAAGAATTTACTTATCTGTTCTTCTCCTTTATAGCATGTATATGTTGGTTATAATAGATATTAGGAATTCATTCCATCTAATGTCCATTTATAATAGCTTTTATAACTGCCATTCTTTGATTTAGGATTTTTCTGATTGTAACAAAAATGTTGAGGTTAGGTGACATGCATTGGGATATGAGAATAATAAGCAATTTATTCTACCTTGAAATTAACAAAATTATATATTTAAATGACGTCAAGGAGGTGACTTGTACCTGATAGAAGTATTAGCTTAGACCCAAGGAGACAAATGATTGGATGTCTCCACATAACACATATAAAATCAAAATAGAAACCTTCTCAGCTCTGATATGTAAACTCTAAGTAGGAACATACACAGGATGAAAATAAATGCTAAAAACCATAATGTTATATTCACACAAAGTTTAATTATTGCTATTGTACTGACACACTTGTGTTACTTAAAGTCACTCTATGAAGGGGATTATGTAAAGGTTCAAAGGATTGCAAGGAAAAATGGGGACTTAGAAGAGCCCACCCTAGTGCCCATTTGTTGCTCAATTTCACATTCCCATTATTTTTACCTAGACTCATTTAATATCTAAGTATTTTACATGACTCTAGTTCATTTCAAGCTTAAAATATATCCTGCACATTGCCATCATAGTTATATTCCTAAAATAGAGATGAGATATTTTTACTTCACAATCAATGATTCCTTATTGGATTCACAAAACTTTCCAAATTTCAATTCATATTCAAATGTTTCTAAGAGTTACATTACGTTTAAATTCAACTGTTTCTACCACCCGATCCCCATACCCAGTGTTTTACAATAGATCTCTAGTTTATAAATGAAGCACTCCAGATAGTTTCTGCACATATAGCCAAAGAGTCATTGCCTAGAATCTCCCTTTGTCTCTTCAAATGAACTGAGAGCCAACTTTCTCAGTCTATGATACATCTCATTATTTTGCTTTTCTTCGTGAATTAAATATATGTGAAAATTAAAAATATAATATTAAAGCACAAAATTCCTTTACAATATGACACAAAGTTCATAATTTATAAAAGATATATTTATTAATTTGACTATTTATAAACATTTCTATATGGCTTTTATCATTTTAAAGAAAAATAAATGTAAAAAATTCTAATAATGGGGAATTATATTACATAGACACAGGGAACCTTGATTTATAAAGGGTTTCAAACAACAATAAGGGGAAAACGTAAATCCTACATTTCAATAGAAAAAAACAGGTAATATTTCTTAGAAAAGAAAATATAAATGATGCAAAGATGTATGGAATGTTCAATATCACATGCAAATTAAAACTACACTGAGAAATCAATATTTACCAATTGGTAGGGGAGTGTAAAAACACATTCTCACACACTATTGGGATACAAATGTGTATAACACCTTGGGTGAAAATTTTACTACTGGCTATTTTGAAAAATCCTCTCTGATCTAGTAATATAATTTCTGGGGATATCTTTTACAGATATGTGGAAGATGTAAGGTACATAATCTAATACTTACTGCAATTTGTATTGTTTTGTCCAAAGCAAATATTTAGAAATAAGCAAACTGTATATCAATAGAAAATTTAATAAGTAAAGCATAATGCATATTTCTAATGGAACCGTGATATTAGTGAAATGAGTAGGATCAGCTCTATATGCTTCATAGGGGAAACTTTAAGATAAATTTTTAAATAGAAAGACAAGGTAAGTAATTATATTTCTATGAACTACAAATTGTTTAATTAATAATGACCTTTCATCTGAAGGCATATAAAAAAATCTAGAAAAAGTTTATAATGTAATCTGCTTAAAAGTATTACAGAAAAATAGCCTGTGTATTTACTGAGTCAATATAATGGAGAATATGGAAATAAAAAAAAAGATATGCCATGATTTATCACTAACCAGGAACAGGAAACTGAGATGCAACCTGAGAATTCCTTTGGAATTTCTTTTGGGAAGTCTCAGAAAGAGAGAGAAGAAAAAATGTGACAAAAACAATATTTGAAGAGATAATTCTTCAGAATATTTCATAATTCATAAAAAAACATTTATTAACAAATTAAGAAATTTCAATGCTTCACAAAACAGATCTAAAAATTTTTATCCAAAAAATACACTGAGGAGGATCCAAGATGGAGGAGTAGGGAGCAGCAGGCCACACCCATTCTCCATAAATGGCAAGAGGACAAGTAGGCTTACTGGACACAGGGGAAGTGTGGGGGGACAGGGGAAGTGGTACAGACAGATAGTGAGGTAGGTTATACCAGGTGCCAGAAAAGTGAGAGGGGAAGCAGCATGGTTGGGCTATAAGAGAGGCCTTGCTGGGCACAAGGGAAGTGGGAGGAGATGTAATATAGGTGGCCCATGAAAGAGACCTTCCTGGCTGTCAGAGAAGAAGCATGAGTGCAGGAAAAGCTACATAGGTGGCTTCACACGGAGGCCTACCTGGTGCAGGGGTAGCAGCAGGGGAAGTCATTCAGGCATCTCATGGGGGAGACCCTAACAGGTACAGGGGAAGTGGTACAGGTGGCTCCTATGGCAGACCTTAGGGGAAGTGGCAGTGATGGCTTCTGAGGGAATTCCTGCCAGGTGTACATGGGCACAGGTGAATGCAGAGGAATGAAAAAGAGCAGAAAATGGATTGAGGAGGCCAGGGAATAATGGTACCTCATCCAAGAAGAAGCAGGATAGAGAGACTGAGAGAAGGCATCAGAGAGGAATTGGCTCTTTGGAGCTGGTCTATAACCCATTAAGTTGTCCCTGGTTCAGGTAAAAACAAACAATTCTAAATATTTAGAATAAGCTGAAATAACAGACAGCAAAGAGCTTAAACAGAAAGCCAAATGATAATAAAAACCCTAGGTAATAGAGACAAGTGGCCATAAGAGAAAACTCATCAAGATAATTAGATGCATAGACAGCAGTAAAACTTTAGAAGCTATACTAAGAAACAGGAAGATGTGGCCCAGTCAAAGGAACAAATTAAAAAGTTGGCATAGATGCAGAATTTGGAAGAACTAATCAAAGATTTACAAACAAATCTCCTAATCATTTCAAGAAGATTGTGGCAGTTTGAGATTATGTATCTGAAAAAGTAAAAGATTCTGTTTGTGGCTGTTTGATATTTTTTATGAAATCAAGAAATAGATATTGTATTGTGTTTGTAAACTCATCTTTTCCTCTGGGCATATTAGCTTGTTTTAGACTCAGAGGTTTCACTGTTATTTATTAAACCAAATAAGGGCTTTTATTGTATCACATCATTAGAGTGACTCAGTTTGAATCCCCACCTACAGTTAGCCAAAAGCTGTAGGCTACATAAACAGATGCTCAGTTAAAGAAAGGGAAGTAAACACAAAGAGAAGGAGAACACAGAGAGTTAATTTTGGATGCTGGAGCTGTTCGTCTGATAGCTTATAGCTGGTCTTGTGGAGACAGTGGAGCAGCTGAGCCCAGAAAGATATGAGCCCCAGGAAGAGAGATGAGCTTTATGTCAGCCTACAGCTGACATCATAAGAAGTTGTTACCATGGAGATCTAAAAGTAAGAGCAAGTCTTAACCTCACAGAGACTAGCAGCCATCTTGCTCCAACATGTGGCAACAGACTTTGGTGAGGGAAGTAACTTACCCTTTATGGCCTTGTGACTGTAAGCTTCTACCCCAAATAAATACCTTTAATAAAAGCCAACAGATTTCTGTTATCAGTACCCCTTTGGCTGAGTAATACAGAATTTCATATCTAGAGTTGGGTCATGCTTTTTTACCAAAATGCTGGCATAGTTTTATAAATGGATAAGGGGGACTTTTTGGAGGAATTGTGTGATGCTTGATGGAAAAGGCCTAGATTGCTTTGAAGAGACTGTTGATAGTAATATGCAGTGTAAATTTATTTTTAATAAGGCCTTAGAAGGATATAATTGTGAGATATTTGATAGAAAAGGCCTAGAGTACTTTGAAGAGACAGTTGGTAGGAAAATAGATGGTAAAGAGACTTTTTATGAGGCCTGAGAAGTAAATGACGAAATTATTATTGGAAACTGGAGGAAAGGCAATCCATGTTTCAAAGTTGCAGAGAACTTGGCAAGATTGACTTCAGATATTATATGGAAGGCAGAATTTTAAAATGGCAAGCATGGATATTTAGCTGATGAACTTTTCAAAGTATACTGGGAAAATGTGGCTAGCTTCTCCATGCAGCTTACAGCAAAATGCTAGATGAGAGAGATAAGCTGAGAAATGAATTGCCAGATACAATGAAACCAGAAACTGATTTTGGAAATTCCCAGCCTCTGGAAATCAAGTCTCCAGACTTAACTAAACTTGGGACATGTAAAGCAGGGTTGAAAATGCAGTTATCTTGGACCCCTGCTTCCTGTATGATAAACCAACAAGATTTTTGTGAGAGCAGTTTGAACAAAATCACTGCCAGCCTAGACTAAAAGGGACATGGAGGGGAGATATGGAAAAGTAAATGGCTTTAAGAAGAAAACCATGGAAGCTGAGATCTGGAAAGATACTTCCCTGGACCAAGACAGGAAACCCACCCATGTGTAGAAAGAGGGTGACTTTCACCTGGCTGTCAAAGAGAGTGGATGTTCCAGTACAATGTTCAGGGAGAGTTTTGCCACCCAAGGCTACAGAGAGGGAGAAGCACTTTCCCCAAGGGTTGGGGAGAGTAAGGTCGACACCCCATAGGTCTGAGAGGGGTGGGCCTGCCCACATAGATTAAGGAATTCCAGGTTGCAAATTCACTCTTCTGAGAAGGTTGGGCCTGTAGGCCAGAGATTAGGGAGAATCTTGTCTTCCCTTCCCTGTACTAAGGGTTTTGCGACTCTACCCCACAGATTGGGAAAACTGTGGTCACCACACCAATGTTTTTGCAGGGTGTGGTGTGAAGCTTGGCCACCACCCAGATGCTTGAAAAAGGAGGAACCAATAAAACAGCCATTGGTCCATCTTGTGGAACGGGTGGGTCCCCTTGAGGCCCCAGGGAGAAGAAATCATTATCTTGAGAATGATACTCAGATTTTGAAATCTAATAAATTATACCTGCAGGTTTTCAGAACTGTTCTGAACCCATGAATCATGTTTCACTCTCAAATTCTCCATAAGTTAATGCAAATCTAATGAATTATACCTGCAGGTCTTCAGAACTGTTCTGAACCCATGAATCATGTTTCACTCCCAAATTCTCCTTAGGATAATGCAAATGTTTATCCTTTGACCCTTTGTATATTAGAGGCAGATAAATTGTTTTGTAAGTTTCAGAGGTCTACAGCCAGATGAGACTTTGCCCCAAGAAAAACTATTTCTTTAAACTGATTATGATATGATTTTGTACTTAGCATTGTTACTGATTTAAGGTGTTTTTTGTTTGTTTGTTTTTGCATATTGTAATGTATTTTTGTAATTCAGAGGGTGGAGTGTGGCAGTTTGCCATTGTTTATGATTTCCAAAAATAGGTTTTAGATTGTGTTTATTAACTGGTCTGGTTCTCTGGGTATATTATATTGTATCAGATTCAAAGGTTTCACTTTTACTTTATTAAACCAGGATTAGGGATTTTATTTGACCACTTCATTAGGGTAACTAGGTTTGAGTCCCCAGAGACAGCTAACTTACACCTGTGGGCTATAGAAATTGGTGCTTAATCAAAGACAGGGAAGTAAATACACAGAAACAGAAAACACAGAGAGTTGAGTTTTGACACTGGAGCCCTGGGGAAAGAGCTGAGCCATTCACGTGATAGTTTAGGGCTGGTCTTGTGGAGAGAGCAGAGCAGCTGAGCCCAGAAAGAGACAATCCCCAAGAAGAGAGATGAGCCTTATGCCAGACTACATCTGAAAATCATAAGATGCTGGGACCATGGAACCTTAAGAGGAAAAGCAAGGCTGAACTTCAGCAGAAACCTCCAGCCATCTTGCTGCAACATGTGGCAACAGACTTTGGTGAGTGAATTACTTACCCTTTATGGCCTTGTGACTTCTACCCTAAATAAATACCCTTTATAAAAGCCAACTGATTTCAGGTATTTTACATCAGCATCCCTTTGGCTGACTAATACAATGTTTATAAGCTAATCTATTCCTCTGGGCGTGATACCCTTTGATTGAATTAAGTTTGAAGATTTTAAGTTTACTTGATAAAATCAATTCAGGAGTTTTGATTTGACCACATTAATAAGGTATGGCTCAATTTGAGTCCCGCACCCTTGGTGGGCTCATATAAGTGGGCACACTGTCATGAATGCACAAGAAGAGAGAGAACTCTGTCATGTTTTATCCTCATACCTGAGAATAGTTGAGCCATTCACCTGCTAGTATGCAGAGGAAGAGACCAGAGCAGCTGAGCGGCTGAGAAGGCACAGATTGAAATGAGCTCTATGCAAGAGACTGATATAGTAATTCCTGAGCAATAAGGCAGAGATTGCCCTCCATCTTGCTTCAACACATGGCAGGTGACTTTGGTGAGAAAGGACTGTTATGGTACCTTGAGTTGGAATTTTCATGGCCTTGGGAGTGCAAATTTTTACCCCCAAAAATACCCTTTATAAAAGCAAACAGAATTCTGTTATTTTGCATATGCACCCCTTTGGCAGACTAATACAGAGATGAAGAAGTGATAAAGGATATTAAGAAGAAACCAGGTGATCCTACAAAAGTAATTGAAAATATACATAGAAAAATAACAGCACTCATGGTAATTAAAAGCACAATAGGAGGGATCAACCATAGATACCTCACAGAGTAGATTTGAACAGGCAGTGGAAAAAATTAGCAAATTACAAGATAGTACATCTGAAATCACACAGATAGAAGAACTGATAGAGGAAATAACTGGAAAAATTGAGCAGAGTCTCTGAGAATTGAGTGAAAACACAAAGCACACAAACATATTCACTTTTGTTGACCCCAAGGGAGAAAAGAAAATAGGCAGAATGTATGTTGGAGGAAATGATGGCCAAATATTTACAAACTATTATGAGGGACATTTATGCACATGTCCACAAAGTGCAGTGCATTCCAAACAGAATAAATCTTATCAGAACTTACTCTGAGCAACATAATAGTCAGGTAGTAAAATACCAAAGATAAAGAAAGCAACATGAAAGCAGAAAAACTGATGCATCAGAAACAAGGGATGAGAAGGCAGTGGTATCTCTTGGTGCCAGGTAGGCTCATCCCTGGGAGTCATGTGCTACACTGGGGGAAAATAGTACATTTATATGGTTTGACTTAGAGAAAGGCCACATTTAAGCAACAAGGAGGAAGTGTTCGGGTAGTAACTGTTAGGCAATATGTAATATTAGGCTAAGTTTCAATTTCACAAGAAAAGTTTCAGAAGTGCAACCACCAATATCCAAGGCCTAGCAGAATGGTCTGTCCTCCTTCACTAGGAACTGCTCATGTACTCAGAGGATACTTGCCACTCTACTAGAGAATGTAGCAGGACTCCCCAGAATGGGAATTCAATATTCTTTCAGACATTATGGAGTTCTCCACCCACTGAGACAATGCCCCATGACAACTTGAAAGTATTCATATGCCACAGAGGAAGGCCCAAATCCACTCTTCCACACACCTCCTCCATCACTGATGACCTACATCAGTGATCCTCCCCTGCCACAGTTGTGACACTTCTGTGATCCCAAACCTCCTGTGAAACAAAGTAAAAATATAAACAAATTAATAAGAAAATAAAATAATAACAAATAAAATACTAAAATAAAAAATAATAAAATAAAAAAGTTTATTGTGTCTTTCATCACCATATGATCTATTATCTTTTATGTACAGTGAAAATTTCTTCCATATGTTCCCCCAGTGTTTTAAATTTTTTACTTTATCTTCAAAAAAGCTTTGGATTATAGAAAATATAGGGTATTCCGTTAGAGCCAACCCTTTCCCCACTCCACTCTCCCATAATAACATTTTATATATGTATGGTACATTTGTTACAATTGATATACAAATAGTAAAGCATTGCTACTAATCATGGTTAATGGTTTACATATTGGTTTACATTTTGCACCGTGCACTTTTATATGTGTTGACAAAATTTAAAATAGCCTATAATATCTGTCACAGCAAGATCATGCAGAACAATAAAAATGTCCTAAAAAAAGCTCTATGTTTTATATATGCTATTCTTCCCTACAACCCCCCCCCCACCTTGGAACTTATGCTAACCACTAAGATTCCATTTTTGAAGAATAATTTTCATAGTTACATGCAATAATATTGAGGGCTTGACATATTTGTCTGTTTTCTTTTATTATGTACTGTTTATGTTTTCAAGAGTTTCTTGCTCCTCTAATTGATTACATAGCAGGGCTCCCCAGGATATAAGTTAAATATTTTCTTCTTTATACTGTGGGTCTCTATCCAATGAGATAACACACTATGATAAGATGAATGCTTTCTAATTCCATAGGAACATGCCCCCATTTGCTCTCTATTTTGCATATCCACCTACCCCTGACACCCTATACCAGTAACCCTTACCTGCCATATTTGCCAGAAGAACATACCCATTATTGTAGTTTAAACTACAGAACTGCAAATCCCCAGAGTTCACCTACTCCTTCTTCAAGCCCTCCCCAGTGTTCCATGGATAGTCCAACCCAAACCCTGCACACTACTTCTCCTCACATTCCAGCTCTGTCTCATGCAATCTCATCACGGCACCACTCTCTTACCCATCCACTGCCCAAGAACTGCCTTCCACATTATGATAGGTTTTGTCCATATTGATCATCAGCTCACCATCCTCTATTCCCTTTCTGTCTCCTGATAACATATCTTCCAGACTCACCTCTGCAAGTCTGCTCAATTTGCTTAACTCATATTGTGAAGTCATGTAATATTTGTCCTGCATTGACTGGCTTACTTCACTCAATATAAGGTCTTCAAGATTCATCCATGTTGTCCCTTGTGTTAATACTGCATTCTTTCTCACAGGCGAGTAATATTCCATTGTATTTACATACCACAATTTGCTATTCTACTCATCTGTTGATCAAAACTTGGGTTGCTTTCAACTTTTGGCAATAGTGAGTAATGCCAATATGAACATTAGTGTGCATAGATCTTTTATCCCTCTTTTCATTTTTTCTGTGTAAATACCCAAAAGTGGGATTGGTGTGTCATATGGTAGTTCTATATTTTGGTTCCTGAGGAAATGCCAAACTGTATTCCACAATGGCTGTATCATTCTACATTTCCACCAGCACTGGATGAGTGTACCCTTACTTCCAAATCCTATCTAACACTTGCAGTCCTCTGTTTTTTTTAATAGCCATCAATCTAATAGGGGGAAGATGATATCTCATTGTAGTTTTGATTTGCATTTACTGAATAGCAATTAATGTTGAGCATCTTTTCATGTAGTTTTTAGTCATTTGTATTTATTCTTTGTAGAAGTGCCTATTCAAATCTCTTGCCCATTTTTAAAATGGGTTGTTTGTGTTTTGTTTTTTGTTTCTTTGTTTTTTTGAGATGTAAGATTTCTTTTTATATTATGGATATTAGGTCCTTATCAAATAAATGGTTAGCAAATATATTTTCCCATTGATTATTGTGACAGTTTGAGACTATTTATGAATCCCCAAAAGAGAAAGATCATGCTTGTAAACTGGTCTGTTCCTCTGGGTGTGATGCCCTTTGAGTGCATAAAATTCAAACAATTGAATTTTACTTGATAAAGTCAATTTAGGGCTTGTGATTTGACCAAATCAGTAATAATGACTCAAGTTGAGGCCCCACACCATTGTTGAGTCTATATAAATGGACAATCACTCAAGAAGACACGCAGGAAGAGAGAGAGCTCCATAGATGCCAGAGGAGAGAACTTTGCCAGTTTTGATCCTGGAGCCACAGGAGGAGAGATGAGCCATTTACTTGATAATTTGAAGCTGAAGATAACAGAGCTGCAGAGCAACTGCTCCAACCTTGAGTTGGATTCTTTAAAGTCTTGTAACTGCAAGCCATTACCTCAAATAAATACCCTTTATAAAAGCCATCATATTTCTGATATTATGCATCAGCACCCACTTGGCAGATGAAGACAAGTAGGGTGATGTATTAATCAGTCAAATGGGTGCTGATGCAAAATACCAGAAATTGGTTGGTTTTTATAAGGTGTATTTATTTGTGGTAGAAACTTACAGTTACGAGGCCATAAAGCATAAGTTACTTCCCTCACCAAAGTCTATTGCCATGTTTTGAAGCAAGATGGCTGCAAAAATCTGCCAGGATTCAGGTTTCTTGGGTTCCTCTCTACCCATGACTCATTTCTCTCTGAGCTCAGCTCCTCTGTTTTCTCCACAAGATCATATGTAGACTATGAGGCTCTCTAGGCTTTGCATCTCTCCACAAGACCAGCTGTAGACTATCAGATTACTGGGTCTATCTCCCCGTGGCTCAATTCTCTCTGAGCTCAGCTGCTTTGCTCCTCTGTATGCTGACTTCCCAGGCTCAAGCTCAAACCTCCCAACTCTGTCTTTTGCCATGTATTTTATCTGTGAGTCTGCACCCACCGAGAAGTGGGGACTCAACACCCTACTGATGTGGCTCAATCAAAGCTCTAATCATAATTTAATTAAGTAAAAGTGAAACTTCAGATAGACCAGTTTACAAACATAATCCAATATCTATTTTTGGAATTCATAAACTATATCAAACTGCTACAGCTGACTATTCACTTTCTTGACAAACTCCTTTAAATGGCAAATGTTTTAATTTTGAAGAAGTCCAACTTATCTATTTTATCCCTCATTGCTCCCACTTTGAGTGTATAGTTTTGAAACAATTTCCTACTCCTAGAGCTCATAGATGCTTCCTTACATTATCTTCTGGGAGCTTTATTGTCTTGGTTCATATGGTTAGGTCTTTGATCTTAAGTTAATTTTTGTATAGGGCATGGGATAGTGATCCTCTCTCATTCTTTTGGATATGAATTTCCAGTTATCCAAGAACAATTTGTTGAAGTGGCGATTCTTTCCTAGTTGAGTGGCTTGGTGTCCTTGTGGAATATCATTTGACAGTATATGCAAGTATCTATATCAGAACTCTCAATTAGGTTCCAGTGGTCAGTATGTAACATGCAGGTTTTTTCCCGTCATTTTTAAATTTTTAAATTTTTTAAAAAAGATACTTAGATTACACAAATGTTACACAAAAAATATAGGGATTACCATATGCCCCACACCATGCAGTTTTCACCACTGTAGATTTCTAGTATTCTGTAAAGTCAGGTACTGTGATTTCTCCAATTTCACTTTGCTTTTTCAATATGTTTTTGGCTATTCAGGGCTCCTTCCCTTAAGAGTAATTTTTATATTTAACTTTTCCAATTCCATAAAATAGGTTGTTGTAATTTTGGGGGGAATTGAATTAGATCTGTAAATCAATTTTGGTAGGATAGACATTTTAATGATGTTTAGTTTTCCCATCCATGCACATGGAGTATTTTTCCATTTGTTTACATCTTCTCTGATTTCCTTTAACAATGATGTATAGTTGTCAATGTACAATTCTTTACATTTTTAGTTAAGTTTATTCCTATGTATTCTATTCTTTTAGTTATTATTGTAAATGGATTTTATCTTCATTTCCTCCTCAGATTGCTCATTGTTGGTTTACAGAAATGATATTGGCTTTTCTGTGCTTATCTTATATACTGCCAACTTCACTGTACTCAAGTTTTTTTGTAGATTTCACATGGCATTCTATGTATAGAATCATGTCATCTGCAAATATTGAAATGTATACTTCTTCCTTTCCAATTTGGATGCCTTTTGTGTGTTTTCTTTTCTTGTCTAAGTACTTGTGCAAGTACTTCTAACACAAACTTAAATAAGATTAGTTACATTGGTCATCCTTAACTTTTTCCAGATCTTAGAAGGAAAACCTTTAACATTTCAAATTTGAATATGTTAGCTGTCAGTTTTTCATATATATATATATATATATATCCTTCATAATTTGAGGAAGTTTCATTCTATTCCTATCCTTTGAATTGTTTTTATTAAGAAAATATGATCACTCTGGTCAAATGCTTTTTCTGCATCAATAAAGATTCTTATCTGATTATTTTATTTTTATCTGTTATTGAGGTGTATAACATTGATTGATTTTCTTAGGTTGAACCATCCTTGCACACCTGGAATGAAAGCCTCTTTGTCACAGTATTTAATTTTTTGATGTGTTTTTGAATAATGATTATCAAGTATTTTGTTGAGGATTTTATTATCCAGTTTCTATAGAGAGATTCATCTGAAGTTTTCCTTTCTTATGGCATCTTTATGTGGCTTTACTATTAAGGTGATGCCGGCATCACAAAATGAGCTAAACAATGTTCCCTTCACTACTTTTTTTGAAAGAGTTTAAGCAGGATTGGTATTATTTCTTTTCAGAATGTTTGTTAGAATTCACCTCTGAAGTCATCTGGCCATGGTAGCTTCTTTGTTAGGAAGTTTTTGATGACTAATTCAATATCATTACTTTTGATTGCTCTAATGAGCTCATAAATTTCTTCTTTCATCAATGTAGTCTCCTTGTGTGTTTCTAGAAATTTATCTATTTCCTCTAAGGTATCAATCTAGTTGGCATACAATTTTTTTAAATATACTCTTATGATACACTTTATTTCTGTAGGATCAGTGATGATACCCTCTTCCTCATTTTTTATTTATATATTTGCATCTTCTCTTTTTCTTTGTTAGTCAAGCTAAAGGTATGTTGATTTTACTAATCTTTTCAAAGAAAGAGATTTTGTTTTTGTTAAATTTTTCTAGTGTTTTTATTCTCAATTTCATTTATGTCTGTTCTCACCTTTGCTATTTACTTCTTTTTGCTTGCTTTTGTTTGTTTATTTTTAACTGTTTTTAATTCCTCCTGGTCTGCATTTAGGCTTTTGGTTTTGGCTCTTACTTTTTATTTAATATAGGTATTTATCTATATAATTTTCACTCTGCACCACTTTTCCTGCACCCCATAGATTTTGATACATTTTGCTTTCATTTTCATAAATTTCAAGGTAGTTATTGATATCTTTTTCAATTTCCTCCTTGACTTTGTCTAAGAGTGTTTTCTTTAATTTCCATACCTTTGTGCCTATTCTGGTTTTCTGCCACTTACTGATTTCCAGTTTCATTTCACTGTGATCAGAGAGATTATTTTGTATAATTTAAACTTCCTAAATTCTTTGAGAGTTGTTCTGTGACCTAGGATGTGGTCTATCCTGAAGCATGATCAATGTGCACAGGAGAAGAACATATATCCTGCTGTTTTGGGGTGTAATGTTCTGTATATGTGTATTAGGTCTACACCCTCTAATGTATTATTCAATGTCTCTGTTTCTTTATTAACTTTCTGTTGAGACATTCTGTCTTATGGTTATTGTGGTGTATTAAAGTCACCCAGTATAATTGTTGAGGCATCTATTTCTCCACTTAATTTACCCAATGTTCACTTAATGTAGATTGGGGCACCCTGGTTACATGCATACATTTTTATGATTGTTCCTCTTGACAGATTGGCCCTTTCATTAATATCTAGTGTCCTTTTTCTCTTACACTGGTTTTTCATCTAAAGTGCTTTTGGTCTGATATTAGTATAGCTGCTCCCATACATTTTTGGTTATAGTTTGTAATTTTCCAACCATTCATTTGCAACCTCCCTGCATCCCTATTTCTAAGATGAGTTTCCTGTAGACAACATATAGTTGGGTCATATTTCCTTATCCATTCTGCCAATCTGTATCTCTTGATTGGAGAGTTTAATCCATTATTATTCAATGTTATTACTGTGAAGGTATTACTTACATTAGCTATATTTTCCTTAGGTTTATGTCATCTATTTTAAAAAAATCAAATTTATTGATGCATTTTAATAAAGCATGGAATCTATCCAAAGTGTACAAGCAATGGTATTTGGTATAATCACATAGTTGTTCATTCATGACTTCAATCATTATTAATGAATTTTCATTATTTCAATAATAATAAACAAAAATGAGACAAGAAAATGTCTTATCTCTCAATCTCTGTTTCCCCTGCTGTGCCTAGCTGTGATTTCTGGCTAATCTTGCACAATTATTTGTTTATTAAACAATTTTATTAAGATATCATCACATACCATACGATCTAGACAAAGTGTATAATCAATGGCTTTTCAAAGCTATTAAAAAGTTCTTTATTGTAAAATAAATAGAAAAATATATTTAAAGAAATTACAAATATTAAAAGAAAGTACAAGGCCAGGTTAAATTTAATATAATCAATTATAAAAAATATCATAGCAACAAATATTTGCAAATGTAAGTAATAATTCAAATATAATAAAAATTAATTGTAGCAAAATTCTAGTTTTTCTATTATAGCTCTAACTATTGGACATAATAATCTCTAAAACAGAAATTAATTAGTGGTTTAGCTATTTAATTTCCATTTAGGCCATAATTTGTTCTAGATAATCATATTCCTATTTGGGAGTTCTTCACATCTTAATGGAACAAATTACAGCAGGTAATAATTTGGCAACTCCTAATTTTATGAGTCAGAAAACTCAAAATCTTGTTCAACAGTAGTCATGCTAAACATTTTTCATCCAGATAGATTATTTTAATTAAAGAGTATGAATAAGAAAGGGTTAAATAAAATGAAGCATCCAAAAACATCTCTTCCCCAGCCTCCTTCAATGAAAAACAAGTGTTTATTTTGTTTGAAAAGATTTACAGAATATTGATCACAGTAGCAATTTCTCATCTGCACTAATTATTGTTCATATAATATGCTGTTTTTATTTAACTTTTTTCTGGTCTATTCCAGCTCTTTTTTGGTTACTATTTGCATGGAATGCCTTTTCACAGCCTTTCACTTTTAACCTGGTTGTGTCTTTAAATATTATAGATAACATATAAACAGCTTATAATTTTTTATCCTATCTATCTGTCTATGTCTTTTGATTGGGGAGTTCAATCCATTAACATTCAGTGTTATTACTGTAAAGACATTACTTACTACATCCATTTTGTTCTTCGGCTCTCTGTTGTCATATCATTCTATTGTCTGCCATCCTTTAGTTTACCTTTCCTAATAATCTTCATTTCTAAACTCTTCTCCAAATCTCTCACCCTTATTTTTTTCCTTTCAGGCTGAAGCATCTCCCTTAGTTTCTCTTACAAATCTTGTCTTCTAGTAACCTATTCTATCTGTTTTTGTTTATCTGTGAAGACTTTGAATTCACCTTCATTTTTGAAGGACAGGTTTGCTGGATACAGAATTCTTGGCTGGAAGTTTTTCTCTTCCAGTTCCTTAAATACATCATACCACATTCCTTATTCATCCATTGTTTCTAATGATAAGTCACCACTTAATCTTATCAGGTTGCCATTGTATGTGATGTTTTGCTTTTCTCTTGCTGCTTTCAGAATCCTCTCTTTATCTCTGATATTTGTCATTATGAATAGTAAGAATCTCAGCATAGGTATATTAGAATTTATTCTGTTTGGGGTGTTTTGTCCTTCTTGGATAGTGATATTTATGTCCTTCAAAAGGGTTGGGAAGTTTTTATTTATCTTTTTATCTTTTTAGTTATTCTTACTAATAGTCTTCCTTTCTACTCTCTCCTCCAAACTTCTCTCACTTGTTTTTTCCTTTCAACCTGCAGAACTCCATTTAGTATTTCTTGAAGCCATCCTCATTTTTGAATGCCAGTTTTGCTGGATACAGATTTCTTGACTGACAGGTTTTTTCTTTCTTTTAGCACCTTACCTATGCCATACCACTGCTTTCTGTCCTCCATGGTTTCACATGAGAAATCAAAGCTTAATGTTATTGCACCTCCCTTAAACCTGATGGCACTCTTGCTACTTTCAGTATTCTCCCTTACACTTATTCATTTGACAAATTGATAATATATGTTTCAGGGGAGGCCTCTTAGGATTTATACTGTTTGGGGTGCACTGTGTTTCCTGACCATATATGTCTATGTCTCTCAAAAAGTTAGGAAATTTTCTTCCATTATTACTCCCAATATTGTTTTTCTGTACCCTTTCCCTTCTCTTCTCTGTCTAGGAAACACATACTGTATATGTTTGTGCATTTCACATTGTAATTCAGTTCCCTGTTTCGCTGCTGAAATTTTCTTTTTATCTATCGGTTCTACTATCTCTCTGATTTCAGATATATTATCTTCAAAGTCACTAATTCTTTCCCCTGCCTGTTAAAATATGCTGTTACATTTTTCCAGATTATTTTTGTTTTCTTGCATTGTGCTATTTATCATCATCAGACCTATTATCTTTTTAGGTGTATTTGTGATTTCTTCAGTATGTTCCCACAGTGTCTTCTTAACAGCCTTTATAACTTTCTTCACTTCATTAATTTAATTCATGTTATTTTTTGGATATCCTTGATTAGTTTTTCCACACTGTGCATCTAATTCTTTTTTTTTTTTTTTTTTTTTTTTTAGTTTGTTTATTAGGCTAGGACATATCTTCCTGTTTCTTAATATAGCTTTTTATTTTTTTCTTGTGTCTAGACATCTATTTATCTTGATGGGCTTATTCAAATGGTTAGCTTCTCTTTCTACTCTAGGGTTTTAATTTGTTCATTTTTTTGTGGTAAGCTTCCTTTTTCATACTTGGTTACTCTTATTCTATAATCTGGTATCTGCCTATGTTCCCTTGAAAAAATACTAAGAGCATAGAAAAGAAAAGAAAGACATAGGAAGAGAATAATAGTGATAATTTGTTAAAAAGATAGAAAAGGAACCATAAAAGACCCAGGAAAATAAATAATAACAGTGAAAATCATAAAAAAATATATAAAGGAATTAGAACAAAAAAAGTGGTACTAAAAAATGAAACAGGAAAAAAATAGAAAAAAAAATAGAATAAAATTAAAAACCAGAAAGATGAGAAGAGACGAAGAAGAAGAAAAAAAGAAAAGAAATAAAATGAAGACCAAGCAAGAAAAGGTGTAGTGAAAGAAAAGCAATGGAAGAGGAAAAAATGAAAGCAAAGAAATACACAAACTAAGAGGAAAATAAGGAAAAAAAAATAAAAAGAAACAAAGAAAGAGAAAACACAACAAACACAAACCAGAATAACAATCCAGGAAAACAGGCTTACCTCTTAGGCCTCTAGGAATCCTCTCAGGCTGCTGGTCTTTATTATTCAATCAACTTGCAGCCTGTCCTCCACAGGTAACAGGTTTTAGTGAACAAAATTAAAATTAAAATAATAAGATAAAATATGATAAAAAATAAAAATAACAGTTTCAAAAACCTAAAACAAAAAGGCTCAGTTTATGAGTTCCCTGTTTTAAGGTGCTGGCTGAGTGCCTGACCATCCAGTGGATCACTCTCTGGATCCCTTCTCTTAGGGAGTACCAGGAATCAAACCAGGGACCTTGTATATATGAGGCAGGTGTTTCTACCCTGAGGTACACCCACTCTACAGGTTAAGCAGGCTTCTGAAAACATTTGTGTTTCTCCCTGTCTCCTTTCCTTCACAAAAGTTGGACTTCTAACAGTTTGCCAGCTTTCTCTCTTGGCTTCCTTCTGGCCAGGGCTGATTATCTGGCTGTCTACACCCCTTCACTAGCCTAATTCCTCTCTCTTCCAGGGCTCTTGGGTATGAATGCCTGCTTGATCAGATCCCCTCACCTCTTCCTGGGTCTGCTTTGTTGCTGGCTTGGGTCTCTTTTGAGACTGAGAGGGGATCCAGCTGTCTAAACTTACTGAAGAGAACCACCCTCTGCCCTCCACAAGACCCCTCTTCTTCCGAAGGAAGAGAATGTTCTATCTCACTCACTGGACTGCAGTAATCCAGGAGTTTTACCAAGGCTATTCACCTTGAGGATGTGGCTTATGTGCCATTCTCAGCGACAGGGGTGAGGGAATCTTGGTTTTCCCTTGACTTCTTGTCTCTCTGTCCTTCTCTCTCCTGGGTGATGTACAGCACTCTCCAGATCTGCAAATCCCAAAAATAGTTCCCTCAGATTGCTTTTTGCCTTTCCTCCTCCATTGTTTTTGTAAGAGAGTTGAGCACTGCCAACCTCAAAAGATTATTTTAGCAAGGGTAACTAAGAGGTTATGAAGAGAAACGAGAGTAAGAAATGACATATATAAGCTTAGAGATAGAATGGTTGATGTAAGTACTGCCTTTACAGAAACGATATTGAGTGTTAAAGTATTAAACAGGCTATCTCTGCCTGGAGAAGCCCGCACCAAATCTTGGAGATTTGCATCTTTCTCTCGCATTTCTCACAAATCTGATGTTTCTCCCATTTCCAAATAAATATTTTTTACTGGCTTAAAAAAAAAGTATTAAACACACCAATTAAGAGGCCTAGATTGGCTGAATGTATATTTTAAAAATGAACCATTTTCATGTCCTCTACAAGAGACTCACCTTATACCCAAAGTCACAAATAAGTTGAAAGTGAAAGATTGGGAAATGTTATTCCATGCAAACAGTACCCCCAAAAAAGTTGTGGTAGCTATACTTACATCAGATAAAATAGACTTTAAATGCAAAACTGTTATATGAGACAAGGAAGGAAAGACACTATATATTAATAAAAGGAACAATCTAACAAGAAGAAAGAAAAATTACAAATATTCATGCATGTGACCAAGATGTCCCAAAATACATGAGGCAAACACTGACAAAACACAGAGGAAAAATAGATGCCTCTACAATCATAGTGGGAGACTTCAATACACCAATCTCAGCAATAGACAGAACATTTTGACAATGGATCACTAAAAAACGGTATCTTGAATAATACATCTGAGGAACTAGACCTAGAAGACATATACAGATAATTGCACACCAAAAACAGCAAAATATGCTTTGTTTGTCGAGTGCTCATGGATTATTATCCAGGACAGACCACAAGTTAATCATAGAACAAGTCTCAATGATTTTAGAAAGATTAAATTTATTAAGATGTACTGTTTCCCTTACCACAACGAAATGAACCTGGAAATCAATAATGGACAGAAGGCACAGATATATAAAAAATTCACAAATATATGCAAGCTAAACAACAAATTCTTGAAACAATCAGTGGGTCATTGAAGAAATTACAAGAAAAATCTGTCAATATGTCAAGGAAAAGAAAAATGAGACCACAATAAATCACAACTTGTGGGATGCATTGAATGCAGTGGTGAGAGGGAAATTTATAACAGTAAATGCTTACATTAAATGAAAGAAAGAGCTAAAATCAAAGACCAAACTGCACACCTGGAGGAACTAATTAAAAGTACAGCAAACTAATCCCAAAGCAAGCCGATGAAAAGAAATAACAAAGATTAGAACAGAAATAAATAATGTCAAGAAAAAAAATTAGAGGGAATTAACAAAACCAAAAGCTTGTATTTGAGAAGTTTAATAAAATTAACAAATTCTTAGCTAGAATAGCAAAAAACAATGTGAGAAGATGCAAAATAAGTAAAGTCAGAAAATAGAGAGTGGACATCACCATTGACCCCACCAAATTAAAAAACCATAAAATGATATTATTAACAACTGTATGCCAACAAATTGGTAACTTAGATTAAATGGATGAATTCCTGAAAATACATAAACTAAACTAACTCTAGAATTAATAAAAGGCCTTAATAGTCCGATCACAAATAATGAGATTGAATCAGTCAACAAAAACCTCTGAACAAATAAAAATCATAGGACCAGATGTTTTCACAGATAAAGTTTACCAAACATTCCAAAAATAACTAATACCTGCAAAAAATCCTCAAAAAATTTGAAGAAAGGGAGATTACCCAACAGATTCTGTGAAGAATCTGCCTATTACTAAAGCCAGGAAAGGATGCTATAAGAAAAAATAATTACACAAAACTCTCTAATGAATTCAGGTGTAAAAATCCTCAAAACAGTACTTGAAAATGTTGTCTAACAAGACATTAAATGAATTCTGCACCATGATCAGTGGGTTTCATTTCAGTATGCAAGGGCAGTTCAACACAAGAAAATCTATTAATACAGTACACCACATCAACAAATTGATGGAGAAAAACTCCATGGCCATCTTTATTGGTGCAGAAAAGGCATTCACAAAATCCAGCATATTATCTTCATAAAAACATTTTGAAAGCCTTGAATAGAAAGTAACTTCCTCAACACAATAATGGGCATATATGAAAAAGCCACAACTAACACCATACTCAATGGTGAAAGATTAAACATTTTCCCTCTAAGATCTGAAACAAGAAAAGGATACCCAATTTCAATATTATTGTTCTAGATTATTTAGAGGTTCTTGCTAGAGCAGTTAGGCAAGAAAAAGAAATAAAAAGTATACAAATTGGAAAAAAAAGTAAAACTATCACAATTTGCCATTGAAATGTTCCTGTATATAGAAAGTCTTGAAAAATCCACAGCAAAGCTACTAGAGCTAATAGATGAGTTTAAAAAAGTGGCAGGATATATGATGAACATGCAAAAATCGGTAGTGTTTCAATACACTAGTAATGAACAATCTGAGGAGGAAATCAAGAAAAAAATTCGATTGATGATATCAACCATAAGAATCAAATATATAGGAATACATTTAACTAAGGATGTAAAAGACTGGTACAGAAAAAAATAAACAACACTGCTAAAAAATCCAAGAAGAACTAAATAAATTGAAGGTGATTTCATGTTCACGTTTAGAAGACTAAATACCATTTTTCTACAAAAAAAGATTTGCATATTCAATGCAGTCACAAAAAAATTTCCAACAGAAGTTTTACAGACATGGAAAAGCCAATTATTAAATTTATTTGGAAGACTAAGTGGCACCAAATATCCAAAAGCATCT
This sequence comes from Cabassous unicinctus, assembly GCA_029593785.1. Taxonomy (NCBI): domain Eukaryota; kingdom Metazoa; phylum Chordata; class Mammalia; order Cingulata; family Chlamyphoridae; genus Cabassous; species Cabassous unicinctus. The sequence continues at coordinate 8,327 of JAQZBX010006314.1, read as the reverse complement.
TGAGAAAGAACAAATTTGGAGGACTAATAATACCTGACTTTAAAGCATATTATGAAGCTACAGCGGTAAAAAAAACCAAAAAACAAAAACTTGGCATTGGCAGGGATATATATATTGACCAATGGAATATTATTTCTCCAATAAAACTTAGTTATAGTAAACTATAAATCCCCTAATCATGATGTTTCCACTGCTTCTATTTAAACATGTAATTTTCATAGTACTTGTTAAGTATATTTCTCTGAGACTTTAAGTCTTTGGAATGTTCTTATGCCAGGTTGGCCCTGAAACCCAGCAAATACATGGTGAGCTCCTATTCTTAACTTCTTTAAGCCTGCCCTGGACAAGCAAAAAATGATGATGATGGACCAGACCTATTCCAAAAACAAGGATTATCTTCAAATGCCAACAAAACAGTTCCATTCTTCTGCCCCATAATATCTACATTCCTTCTCAGACTGAGGCAGACATACCAAATTCCTCAAGATTGAAGAATAAACAAAATTAAGTGGGAGAGGTTATAATTGCTGGCTAAATTTGATATATTGCTCATTTAGTTATTACCTTGCATTAACTGAGTAACTTGTAACATTTATATAAAAATGAATTCTATAAAAATACTTTGAACTTGTAACATTAATGTAAAGGTGGTGGTCACCAAAGGTTCTGAGGGGAGGGAAAAGAAAGAATAGGTGGAACATGGGGAATTTTGGGTCATTGAAATTATTCTGCATGATATTGTAATGATAGATACAAGCTATTATACATTTTGTTAAAGCCTATAAAATGTTGCGAGGTATAGTATAAACTATAATGTAAATTATAGACCATGTTTAGTAGCAATGCTTCAACATGGGTTCATCAGTTGTAAGAAATATACCACACTAATGAATGATGTTGTGAATGTGGAAACTGTGGGAGGGGAAGGGGATTGAGTATGTGGGAATTCCCTATATTTTTGATGTAGCATTTTTGCAGTCTAAAGATTCTCCAAAAAGAAAATAAAAATGAGCAGTTATATTATGGTCATAGGAACACAAGGGGCAACATTATCTGCATAGTAATGTGGAATAAATAAAATGATTTTCACTTCTCAAACATCAAAATATATTTCCTGGGTGATTATAGATCTAAATATAAAATAAATTCATAACAGTTCTAGAATAAAACTATTATAACATCTCCATTACCTAAAGATTGGTGTATCCCAATATTTTTCTTGGAGAAAATGAGGAAAAGTATACTTCTGCAAAATCCTCCAGTAATCCTTTATTTCTTCTTCATCCCTACATGAAATGTGAGAAAGTCACATTACAGGATTAATGCATTATTTTATATTTTATTATGATTTTGAAGGATTGTGTAAATGTAATACATAATACATTCATAACATGTAATACATTCTGCTTTTAATTTCCATAAAGTTTAAATTTCATATTGAAGCTTGTATTAGATAGGTTTGTCCAGGGAAACAGAAACAACTTGAGATAATTTGATATCTATTATAATATTTGGCTTGTACAACTATGGAGATGTAAGATGCAATCTGCAATCTGGGAATGCTGGTGAAGGTTTTTGATGAATTCCACAGAAAAAGCTGGCTGACATGTATAGATTGAATTTGTTTCCTCTGATTGCTGAAATCATAATTTCTCTTTTTAAAGGTTTCAACTGGTTGGATGAGACTTTACTCATTTGCAATCTCTTTAGTTGATTGTAGATATAATCAGGTATAGATGCAATCAACTTACTGTTGATTTTAATTGACCAAATATTCTCACTGTAACCATCAGGCCAGTGTTTGCCTGATAAAACAACTGGATACCAAAACTTGGCCAAATTGACCATATGCTTAACCATCATAATCCATCCATTGTCAAGAAAAGTCAAATTTTCTCCTTACAGTATTTAATTGTACATACAATTGGAAATGCACTGATTTTCTCCAGAAGATGGTGCAAGTGCTTGGGTAACACTCACTCTTAAACTTGAAATACTATGACTTAAATACTATGGCATAATTTAAGTCAACTTCTGAATATGATTAGTTGATAATATAGGAAAGAAAACAAAGATATTTGATTTTTGCATACATAGAAGCATATTAACAACAAAACAAGGAATGAATATTCATATCCATTATAGTTCTCATTTCTGTAACTGGTCACATGGTCATAGCTTTTTCTTTCACTACCCATTACATATTTCCTTTGCCCTAAGCAAGCACCTCAGCTGGCCATGGTTCTTTGCCTGATGAGGTGGCACACACCTTCATTCCTGAACTTTCTGGACCATTAGTAGTCCTGCCAGGATTAGGTTGTTGCAGTTTTACTGTGACTTTAATCATAATTCACAGTACCAAGATTGGCCCTAAAGGTTCTCATGTATTCAAAGCAAACTCTTCTTTGAGTCCAATGTATAGAAGCAGTCCTATTTCCCCGATAATTATCAAGATCAATAATCTAAGCCAATACAGTAATTATCTTCCTTACCTGTTGTTTCAGATGTATGATTATCCCAAAGTGGTTGAGTGGCAATCTTAAATTTGAATTTGCTAGAGTCATTGTTCTGTCTCCTGGTAGAAGTACTACTCCTTTTGGAATGAAGACCTGTTGACCAGCATATTTTAAGAATGCAAGGACAGTAAGCAAAATTGTTTTTGTGGACTTGTGAATTTTTGCTATGAGAGAAAGAGCACAATAGAGTGGAAACTGATTTAGAACATATAGGGCCTCTTAGAGAACACTTCCCCAACCTGACAAGTTATTTGTTATCCAGTTGCTCCTGAATTGAGACTTCAAAACACCATTCCACTATTGTATTGATGCAACATTTTCAGGATAAACATGGTAAAACTAGTGAATTCCATGAGCATGTGCCCGTTTCTGCACTTCATTGGCAATGAAGTCTATTCCTTGATCAGAATCAATGCAATATGGAACACTATGTTGCTGGATAATGCATTATGTGAATACATGTATGGTGGTATTGGCAGATGCATTGTGTGCAGTTGAGAGTTTGGAGTCAAAACTACATCTAAGACTAGCTCTGCCATTACTTGAAATGTAAGCTTGGGTAACAGAATTTAACTCTGAATATGAGAACACAACATATCACGACCTATTAAATGCAGCAAAAGCATTGCTAAGAGGGAAAATTATAGGCAGAAATGCTTATATTAATAAAGAAGAAAGAGCTAAAGTTGAAGACCTAACTGTAGACTGGTAGGAACTAAAAAAGTAAATAAACCAACAAGTTAATCTCAAAGCAAGCTGAGAGAAAGAAATAAAGCTTATAGCAGAACTAAATGAAACTGAGAGAAAAAAAAAAACACTAGTAAATATTAATGAAATCAAAAGCTGGTTTTTCAAGAAGATTAATAAATTGACAAACCCTTACGTAGACTAACAAAGAAAAGAAAAGAGAAGATGCAAATACATAAAATAATAAATAAAGAATGGTATATCACCACTGATCCCACAGATAAAGACAATATCCTAAGAGGATAATTTGAAAAATTGTATGCCAGCAAGATGGATAAATTAAATGAAATTGACAAATTTCTAGAAACCCTCAAGCAGCCTACATTGATAAAAGAAGAAATAGATAAACTTAACAGACAAAACACAAGTAGTGAGATTGAAATAGCCATCAAAATCTTCTCAAGTAAGAAAAGCCCAGGACCAGATGGCTTCAGAAGTGAAATCTACCAATCATTCCAGCAAGAACTAGCACTAATCCTGTTTAAACTATTCCACAAAATAAAAGTGGAGGGAACATTGCCAACCTAATTCTATGAGGCTAACATCATCTTAAAATCAAAGCCACATAAAGATGCCACAAGTAAGAAAACTATAGACAAATCTCTCTAAAGGAACTGGATGCTAAAATACTCAAAAACAAAATACTTGCTAATTGCATTCAACAACACATCAAACAAATTATACACCATGAACAAGTGGGTTTCATCCCTGGTATGCAAGGATGGTTCAACTTTAGAAAATCAATGTAATCCACCACATTAATGGATTAATGCGGAAAAACAAACAACACATGATCATCACTATTGATACAGAAAAAGCATTTGGCAAAACACAACATCCTTTATTGATAAAAGCCCTACAAAAATAGGAATAGAAGTAAAGTTTCTCAATGTGATAAAGGTGATATATGAAAAGTCCACAAGTAGCATCATAATCAATGGTGAAATGTTAACGTTTTTCCCTCTAAACTGTGGAATAAGACAAGGATGCCACTCTCACCTCTTGTGTTTAATATTGTGCTAGAAGTACTTGCTCGAGCACTGAGGGAAGAAAATGAAATAAAATGCATCCAAATTGGAAAGGAAGAAGTGAAAATTTCACTATTGTAGGTCACATGATCCTTTATGTAGAAATCACTGAAAAAATATATAACAAAACTTCTAAAGCTGATAAATGAGTACAGTAAATTGGCAGGATATAAGATCAACACCCAAAAATCCATAGAATTTCTGTACACTACTGAGAAATCTGCAGAAGTTAAGAAAAATGTCAGTTTACAACAACAACTAAAAGAATCAATTATCTAGGAAAAAAATTAAATATGTAAAGGACTTATGCACAGAAAGTTTAACAACATTGATAAAGATAATCAAAGAAGACCTATGAAAATGTAAGAATATTCCAGGTTCATGGATTGGAAGACTAACATCATTAAGATGTCTTTCCAATCCAAATTGATTTACAGATTTATCACAATCCCAATAAAAATTACAAGTACATTTTCTACTAAATTAGAAAAGCTAATTATGAAATTTATTTGGTAGGACAAGTTGCATTCAATAGCAAAAAATGTATTGGAAAAGAAAAACAAAATTGGAGGAATCATGCTACATGACTTTAAAGCTTAGTTAAAAGCTACAGTAGTCAAATCTGCATGGTATTGCCACAAGGACAGACATACTAAACAATAGAACCAAATTGAGTGTTCTGATATAGATCCTCATAAACATGGTCAACTGATATTTGACAAGGCCACCAAACACATTCAACTGGTTTAGAATGTCCTCTTCAACAAATGGTGCTGGGAGTACTGGATATCCACAGCCAAACAATGAGAGAGGATCATCATCTCTTGCCCTAAATAAAATTAGCTCAAGATGGATCAAAGATATAAATATAATAGCCAATATGATAAAACTGCTAGAAGATAATATAGGGAAGCTTCTATGAGCTCTTTACACATGAACAACAAGAGAAATAAAAGATAAATGGGGCCACCTCAAAATTAAAAACTTTTGTGCTTCAAAGTAGTATGTCAAGAAAGTGATAAGGGATCTTACTCATTGGGGAAAATATTTGGTAACCACTTATCTAATAACAGCATAATGTTTAGCATATATAAAGAAATTCTACATCTCAAAAACAAAAAAACAAACAACCCACTTAAAAATGTGCAAGAGAATTTAATAGACACTTTTATAAAGAGGAGTTACACATGGCTTAAAGCACATGAAAAGATGTTCAACATCTCTATTAGGAAATGCAAATCAAAACCACAATGGGACATCATTTTACACCTATTTGACTGGTGTCTATTAAAAAATACTGCACTGCAAGATGTCAAGAGGACGTGGAGGAATGGGAACCCTCATCTGCTGCTGGTGGGAATATAGAATGGTGCAACCATTTTGGAGGACAGTTTGGTGCTTCCTCAAGACGCTAAATATAGTATTGCCATAAAATATAGTGAACCCAACCCTGGGGCTATACCCAGAATAATTGAAAGTAGGGACTTGAACAGATATAGGTACACCATGTTCATAGTGGCATTATTCATTACTGCCAATAGTTGGAAGTAACCCAAATGTCCACCAACCGATGAAAGGGTTAGAAAAATGGGCAACACCCATGGTAGGGTAGAAGGGAGTGGTTTGGTAGTGGAGGGGGTGATAGTTGTGCAGGAACATGAGTGAGGTTGATGGAGATGGAAATGTGAGTGTGAGCGATGGGGGTGTTGGGATGGACTATCCACGGAAATGAGAGGAGGACTGGAGGAAGGAATACATGGGGATTTTTAGGTCTGTGGTTGAAACTACAATGGTGGGCATGCTTTTATTTTGGCAAATAGGACTATGGAGGGTCACTGGTGCAGGGTGGTTGGGGTAGAGAGTTATGTGGGAAAGGGTTTACCTGGGGCACGCTTCTTTGAAATATGAAAGTGTTCATTTGGCTTCTGTGTTATCTCAGTTGGTGGATACCCACACAATAAACAGACAAACATTAAATTCCCATCCTGTGGAGTCCTGCTACATTCTCAAATAGAGGGAAAAGAATACATCAAGTATATACACAGAGCCCAATAAAATAAACAGAACCATCTGTCAAGCCCTCAACATTAATCTACATAACTAAAAATTTTATTCTTCAAAAACTGAAACTTAATCCTTGCCATATGTTCTGATGGGAAGAGGAGGGAGGAATCGGTGAAACATTGAGCATCTTTGGGTCATTGGAGTTGTTCCACATGATCTTGCAAGGATGGATACAAGCTATTTTACATTTTGTCAGAACCTATAAAAGCATACAGTGTATAAGGTAAACAATAATGTAAAACACTGGCCATGGTTAGTAACAATGCTTTGATATTTGTTCATTGAGTGTAACAAATACACTATATTCCTGTAGGACATTATTGGTAGGGGAGGATGTGGGGGTAGGGAGTGGGGTGTATGTGAATCCCTGTATTTTCTATGTGACTTTTCTGTAACCTAAACTTTCTTGGAAAATAAAATGGAAAATATATAGCACACTGGGGGAACACACAGAAGAAATTGCCAATATACATGAAAGATAACAGAACTTGTGGTCATGAAAGGCATAATGCAAAAAATTATTATAATTTTTTCTTTCCCTCTTCTTTTTTTAAATTTTTAATTTTATTATTGTTGTTTTTTGTTGGCTTTGTTTTTGGCAAGGTTTTGGGTTGCAGAGTTGCTGCAACTGTGTAGGGTAGGATTACTGGTCTGGGTTCTGTTGTGGGAGGATGTGTGTGTGGGGTGCACCTGGGACGTGCCTCTATGGACTGTGAGTGTGTTCATATGATCACGGGGTGTTGTTTCAGTTGGTGGAGACCCACAGAATTACTGACGGAATATTGAATTCCCATCCTGGAGAGTCCTGCTACATTCTCTCATAGAGTGGTGAGAATCTCTGAGGAGCTTGGGCAGTTTCTAGCAAAGGAGGGCAGACCAATGTGCCAAGACCTTGATATTGATGCTTGGAATTATGAATATTGCTCTTGTGAAATCGAAACAAGGCCTAGTGATACATATTTCCTAAAGGTTACCTCCTGAAAGCCTCCTTATTGCTCAAAAGCAGCCTCTCTCTAAGACAAATTCAGTATATAAATTCACTCCCTTATCGCAATGTGGGATATGACTCCCTGGCATCGAGGGATTAATACCAAGCACCAACTAATGATTTATTTGGAGAAAGACTTAGACCCAAAGGGGGAAATATTGAAAGCAAAGAAGTTTTTATGGCTAAGAGACTTCAAAGTGTGTTGAGTTGTCATTCCAGTGTTACAATGATGCAAGTCTCAGGAGACCTTCACTATCTGCCACAGTAAACAGCATCTCATGTAAAGGTGTTCATGGAGGTTCTAGAGACATCTAGACACTACAGATAGGGCAGACAACCATCAGAGTGCCTTACCTTGGAATATATAATAACCCATCTCCCCCAATATATCAAAGTTAGATTCATTTATCATTTTCCTATATGTAGTTCTTCTACCTTATTTACTTGAATCTATAATTAACACTATACTCATTAAAGATATGTCCCAGAGACTGAATCTTCTGGCTATTCATATGTCAGGTGAAAATCTCAGCAGACTTGCAGCCAACACCTATTCTCCAGTTCATCATACTCATCCAGGACAATTAACAAAAGGATGATGATGGGCAACACTCGTCCCAAGAAGCAGAAATATCTGCAGTTGCAAGCAAGAGAGCTCCATCCATCTGCCCAATGAGATCTAAGCTCCCTCTCAATCAGAAATAGAGTGAGGGGAAGTGGGTGTGGCTCAATCGATAGAGCTCCTGTTTACCATATGGAAGGCCCCGGGTTCCCTTCCCGGGGCCTCTTTATGAGGGCAGGCCGGCCTGTGCAGCATGGTGCGCTGATGCAGCAAGACCTCACAGCAAGGGGGAGATAAGCAGACACAGAAAAAACACACAGCAAATGGACACAGCAAACACAAGCAGCAAGGGGGCAATAAATAAATAAATAAATAAATAAATAAATAAATAAATCTTAAAAATAAAAAAGCATATGTGATAA